>JAAGKR010004788.1:0-19951 GCA_011419295.1 Clarias macrocephalus | reverse complement strand
TCTGGACGACTTGCCATAACTGATGAAACTATGAATTCTGCGCTCTACCAGAAAATCCTGAAGGAGAATGTCCAGCAATCAGTTCATGACCTCATGCTTAAGCGCACTTGGATTATACAGCAGGATAATAATGCGAAACACCCCAGCAAGTCCACCTCTGAATTAAAATGTAACAAAATAAATGAATAAATTAAGGTTTTGGAGTGGCCTGGTCAAAGTCCGGACTTAAAACTGATCAAGGGGCCTCCGAGTGGCACAGTGTTACGCCGCCCCCAACGGTGCGTGAGCGAGCAGTTTGTAAAGATCCGGTCGGCTGGCGTCACTTGGTTCGGAGGAAACACGTGATACTCTTCAGCCCTCCCGGCTGAGTGGTAGTGGTAGCCTTAATGTGGGCGCCCCCTAGTGACGGGGAGGAATTGGACACAAATAAATTAGGGAGAAAATAGGGGAAAAATCCAACAACAAAAAAAAGAAAATCTGTTTGAGATGCTTAAATTGTTTTTAAAATGAATTAAAACAATTCCGACAAGAAACTTTTGTTCACAGTGATGTGAAAGACTCATTGCACACAGTTATCGCAAATGCTTGACTGCCGTCGTTGCCACCAAGGCACAACCATTTATTAGGTTTAGGGGGCAATTACTTTTTCACATAGGGCACATTGATGATCTGAATGATTTAAGTGACAAAAATGCAAAAAAAAATGAAAAATAAAATCAGGCACGCTATCTATCATGTAAGTTTAACATTAACATAACCATAAAAGACTAATAATAATAATAATAATAATAATAATAATACAGTTTTTGCTGTTAATACAATGTTGCTGACACATGACAAGGGGGTGTTTTTATTTTTATTATTTTTAATTTTTTTTACAAGAACCCAAACATTTAATGATCTGAAAAGGTGCAAAGATGAGAAAATCCTTAAGCGGAGGGCAAAACAAAATTACTGGACACACTGGGATTATATCATTTTAAACACTCAGCCACCCGCCTTCTTTACTCTTAGCCCTTGTTTTGGAATCCAATTACTTCCACATCATCAGTCAGATGCTCATCACATCCCACACGGAGTGAGAGGGGGAACGACACTGCATCACGGTGACGTGGGATTCCACAGGAAATGAAAAGAAATAAATAGGAAATTACGCCACCCCCCCCCCCTCCACTCCATGTCTTTTATCACTATATAGGTAGATAGATAGATTATTGAGGTATAAGAGGAACTGTTGGGTGACAAAGTGACTTGGATGACTTTTTTTATCTAACGAGTAATCTAACGCGTTATGTCCGCCATTTAGGTACGTAGTTATATTTTCAAAAATGTCATCCGTTATTCATTATAACGGATATAAAGGTTACTTATTACAAAGGTCTTGACTGAAACAACATGAATGAGGAATCACAAAGGAGTTTTCTTTTTTTTCTGCAATGGGAATGTACTCGAACTAGTTACTTTTATCAGAAAGTAACGCAGTAATGTAACTGATTACTTTTTAATGACAGTCATTTTGTAATGTAATTAGTTACTTTAACAAGTAACGTCCCCCAACACTGTATAGGAAGAAGACAAATACATATTAAGTAAGTGAGCTAAACTAAATTTCAGGGGAGAAATAAAGGGACAGAAGGACAGAAAGAGCAAGAGAGTGAGAGAGAGAGAGCGAGAGAGACTTTCTGACACTCTTTCTGTCCCAGTTGCATTAAAGCATTTGTAACTCAGCAGTTCCCTAAGAGCATTTGTCAGTCAAGCAGCAGACGAGCTTTTTATGGAAACAGCCGCGCACTGCGGTTCTGATAGCAATCTAAATGAGGAGCAACAGGGTGGGTAATATATAAACCCGAGACCTACATTCAACCTCGTGTTCTGCTCTAGATCAGGAGCAAGCAGATGGAAAGAATAAAAATGACCACTGTGCTTGTGCTCTAGAGGGATGGACGGATGAATGGATGGATGGACGGATGGACGGGTGGACGGATGGATGGACGGATTGACGGATGGGTGGATGGATGGATGAATGGATGGATGGATGGATGGATGAATGGATGGACCATTGCTGACCGAAGCCCATCTACCATTCCTCTGTAGAAATAACACTGAGATGTAGGGTGCGAGTGGATCAGGTACTGATTTTAAACCCTGCATCCACTCACACACCATGCAACTGATGGGGACAGTCCGCACACAACTTGGCACAGGTTTTATGCCGGATGCCCATCCTGATGCAGCCTCCCATTTTATCCAGGCCCGGAACTGACACTGCATCCAGTGGGTTGGATTTGGGCATTGGATGGGAATTGACCCCGGCCTTCCGCACGGCTGGCAAGAAATCTACCAGTGCACCAACACAGCATGTAAATGGAAAATGCAAAATGCTGAAATAAGCAATCAGAGGCAACCCTCATCATTGTTTCTGCACCGTATGTGGTTACTGTCCTGTAACCTTCATCAGTGCCAGGTCCTTACTCAGACATTATACTACATCTATACATGTACACCAATTAGACATAACATTAAAACCATTAACATTATAACCATCTAGGATTTGGGTGCCCATTGTGCCACCAAACCAGCTCTGACACCTCAGCAGAGCATGACTCTGGGGGGGAGCTTCAGTGTCTGGTACCAGGATGTTGGCAGGAGGTTTGGGCGCTCCATGACCTTCATGGATCAGAGTCGCTGCATCCCATGGGCGCCAAAACAGATTGGGATATGGGAAGTTTGGATTCCGGATGGTGGCCTTGTGGTCTTGATCTTGGGATCAACAGCATTAAATAATATTCAGCACAACGTCACTGTCGGAGCACCTAATGTGTTCATATTGAGGAGGGAACTATTTAGTCTTGGGTATATACAGTACACCATGCATTTGGAACATTTGGAACAGACATACCTCGAAATCACTTTATTTCACTCCTCCTCCAAATTCGCTGCTTCAGTGTCTATGTAAACGAGCTTCTGCTGAGCCACGCCCCTCCAGAGAACAGCAGAGCTGAGCAGCAAGCCAGGGGGAAGGGTTCTTCCTTTATGATGTCACATTAAGAGGAAAATCTACATATGGCTAATACAAAAATGGAAAAAGGAGAAAAAGTAGGGAATGTTAATTGTTTTCACGTTGAAAGATCATTTTGCATAATAGGTCCCATTTAAAGGTCCCATATTTTGCTATTTCTTTAACAAGTTAAAACAGCTCTATGTCTGCGTGTCTGTTTATGCTGCAGCTGAATTTTTTTTCATACTACAAACTCCTTTTATTTTACTCCTTCTCTGATGCACTTCTTCAGTGTCTATGTAAATGAGCTCGTGCCAAGCCACGCATCTCCACAGACCACAGAGCTGAGCAACAAACAGGAAGGAGCCGATACAGTATCCTTATATGAGGTCATCTTAGGGGGAAAATCCATTTGGCCTGTTTTTTTTTTTTTTCGGTTCTTTCGATTCCTAGCAAATCAACACTGAAGCCATTCTGAACCATCAACTCGATCCTATGATGAAACAGTTCTCTCCTGATGGCCGTGGTTTGTATCGAGTTTATGAGGGCTGAGGTCGAAAACTATGGAACTCATATGCTTTGGAGTTCTTCATCTCCAGTTTTGGAGCTCCAGTGTCGAAGCGCAGCTTGAAATTCACAAAGACCTGCTGAACCTGATCCGGTAAACCAGATTGATTCATGCTGTGTTCAAGCAGAAGGATCACCAAACTCTGCTGGACACGGGCTCTCATGGGACCGGAGTTGATGATCCCTGGTCTACACAGTCAGAAGATCTTATCCCAGTTGTGCAGCTGTGGAAGATCTTGACCCTTGATTTTCATCAACACAAGAGACCAATGGCCAAAACATTGTATTGGTGCTAAAAGGTGTCTCACCAAGATGAAAACGATCATATAACACAATTTTTCATAATACTAGATGCTTTTTATCTCCTGATCCATGCTTCGCCACCAATCCATCACAGGGCACATACACACTCACACTACGGGCAATTTGGGAACGTCAATTAACCTAACCTACATGTCTTTGGACTGTGGGAGGAAACCCACCAAGCACGGGGAGAACACGCAAACTCCATGCACACAGATACAGGAATCGAACCCGGACCCTGGAGGTGCAAAGCAACAGTGCTAACCACTACACCACCGTGCCACCCTTTGAAAAAGTGTATTATTCTAAAATGCAGAATTGGCAAGAATTGTTCAAAAATTGTTTGATCAATTAAAGCATTTCATGCTAAATTAAGGATTTTTTTCCCCCCAAGAAAACTGTAGTGTCCGTAACCATGTCACATTCAGTTTGCAATATCAATCCTTAATTTTACAGGAAATGCTTTAATTTAAGCAACAAGTTTTTACACGTCATGTACAGTACTTATAAAAGCTGACACCAATTTTAGTATCAATGCTCATAAAGAAATATGAATAAGTTGCATTTTAAAGCATCATTGGGTGAAGCACGACAGTATAACGCTGAGAAATGACCATTTTTTGCGGTGGATTGGTCACGTCCATGTTGCATAAACTTCAGAAGTAGCTTCTTAGGCACCCACTTTTTCTGTATTATATGAATAACACACCAAAAAATAATAAATAAATAACAGCACCAACACTGTGTTTTGGCTGCAACTCAGGGACCAGCTGGGCGAATGGAATCTTTGTTGCAGGTCCGGATATTTGGAGCATCGGCGTCGAAGCTGTTCTGTTGGTACTGTATGTTGTAGCGCAACACCTCACTATGTTTGTTCATTCATTCGTCTTTGGTGAAGCCTTCATCCTAGACTTGGATGCTATCTTGGAAACAAAGTGAGTGGGAAATAAAATGCGGATGTGTTGCTGCTCTAGTGCAAGACCCCCTCTACTGTATAGTCCAAGAGCAAGCTGGAGTAACCGCTCAACCCACTGGCTTGTTTTGTTTTCCGTAGAAATGTAAGGAAACCGGAGAAGACCAATCATACAGGAAAAACAAACAGGTTAATATTAGCACCGTTTATATCTTACCCTGGTAACCCGAATTTCTCTTAAACCACACGTTTCACCTTTATCTCCTCGGCTCTATCCTAAATCGCATCCAGTCTCCGCATCTGCATTTCTTTTGGATGAAAAATGGCCGCAAAAAGGCACGTGACGTAAATTTCATTCCGACATTTCAAAGCCTTCTCCTTCCGCGCTCTTGTTTATTGTGTTTTTTCATGTGCTCCCGCACGTCTTTAATCTTTAATCGCAATATTTTTTTGGATTCCCTGATTTCGTTCTAAAAACGGAAAAAAAAAAAAAAGAAAAGAAAAGAAAGAAAGAAAAATTGCCTGGATTTATTCACCTCATCTGAATTCAGCTTCTCAAACCATTTAACACAATGTTCCAGTCTGACTCACAAATGTCACATCATCGCACAAATGCCTGCCATTCCGTACACCGAACACCACCAACCGGCTCGTCTGTGTGCCATTAACTGCACTTACTCACTCCAGAACCGGGTAGACTTTTGCTCATGAATGTAGTAAAGATCATAAATCTTGGACGCGATTGAAAGCTTAGACGTACATTTTTTCTTTTTCTTTTTTCGAATGCAATCTATTTTACTTCCCGAGCCGTCACGCGCCTTGACGGGAAAATAATCAAGTTAAGCGGTACAACGCTTTAGACACGCAAAGTACTAATTACAGTTTAAATGTAAGTCCCAAAATAGAGCTCATCCTCCTCTAGCAGCTGCTTCAGCACCATGAGCTCGGGAGCGAATTCGAGAATTATCAAGAGACATGTTGCATGAAAAAATAAATAATAATAATCATAATAATAATAAGTTGTTATTGTTCGGATACAAAAATAAAAGTGCAGATGAAGCTCCTCGTGCTTAATGGGATTCGTATAAAGTGAATGGTTTAGCAATCTGCTAATGAAAACTTTTTTAAAGCCTTAGGAGAGGTGTTGTTGGTCTTTTGGACTCTTTCCTATCCATATTCATTCATTCATTCATTCATTCATTCATCAGACGACTTTGTCCAGTTTATATCCGGGATTATACGTCATTAAATAACGTTTTCCCCTCACGCCTGTCTCCATATACCTCAGCAACAGGAACTCAACTTCTCACATCCTTACACTTTAACCTCTCAGAACTTTCGGGTCGTGACCTTATCACAACGCTGAACTTCTGTCCTGCACAACAGATGGCTGAGGGGTAACGACGCCGCTCTCATCAAGTGAAGCGTTCCACTTACTCTAGACGACTGAGAACTGAGACAGAGGCTGATTTTATTATATACAGGAGACACACATGCATGGGTCATTCATTCATTTATACATCCATTCATTTGTACTTATATGGAGTCATTCATCCGTTCATCTATCCATTCCCTGATCCATTCTTTCATTCCTTCCATCAGACATCTATACATTCATCCAACCATCCACATATACACTTGTATGTTCATTCATTCATTCATTCATTCATTCATTCATTCATGTGTTCATTAAGGCACCCAACAATTTGTTCATTTATTCTCCTGTTTTCTTGATAAACCATCCATCCATTCATGCATGCACCCATGCTTTAACGGGTCTGTGCAATGATTACTCCATTCACCCATTCATTTATCCAATCATGTGTCCATTTATCTATAAATCCACCCAGCAAACCATACATCTATCCATGTCACCATCCATCCATGCATCAGTGGTTCTATTCAACATGTTGTTAATTCATTCATCCACCTTTCCCTCCTTCCAATGATTCATTCATTCATTCATTCATTCATTCATTCATTCATTCATTCGCTCATTCATGTGTTCAAGCAATTAATTTGATTGTAGATTAGATAAACAATACATCCTACCATGTATCCATCTGTCCATCCATGCATCAACGAGACCATTCAACAAGTCATTAATTCATTAATTTATTCACTCTTCCACCCATCCAGCAATTCATTAATTCATTCATTTAGTTATCTATGAATACACAAAGTAATTCATGTATTAATTTTTTTTTGTTTGTTTATGGGATAAACCATCCATCCATCAATGGCTCCATCCGTCCATCCATGTATCATTGGGACCATTCAACATGGCATTAATTAAATTGTCCACTCATCCACCTTTCCACTTATCCAACAATTCATTCATGCACTTTTTTATACATCCTTCCATCCATTCATTGATTCATTCATTAATCCATTTACTGTACTTGTTTGCCAAAACAAGTATCATCCATCCAGCCATACATGTATTCACCACTTCAGCCACTCACTCACCCATGCATCCATGCAAATTTTCATAGATTTATCCTTTAATCCATTCTTGTATTTATTCTCAAATCCTTTATTTATATCCTTATTAATTCACTCATGCTTTTATTCATCCCTTCATCCATCCGTTGAGTCATTCCTCTAATTGTTTACTCCTTCACTTCTTCACTTCTTCACTCACTCACACTAGACCATGTTGTTCCTGCACCCTTCTCACTGCAGTCCCTATTAAACACTGATACACAGCAGCTTCACTGAAAACAAAAACATCCAATTCCAATAAATCTATTCAACAAACAAACGCTTCATTTTTTCCATAACCTCCCATGCCACCAACTCACACACACACACACACACACACACACACACACACACACACACACACACATGCACACCATGATGATAAATTACTTATACATGTCACCATTCTGTTCAAGTTGCTGTGTTCGGTGAGAAAAAAAAAAAAAAAGTTGCATGAATGTGTCTGAATGAATCTTAAATAAACCAGCAGACGCTTGAGGAGGATCTCGATCAGCTTTTCTGATGATTTTTAGGTGTAATGTTATGAGCCTGGTGTGGTGACTCACTGTTGCATCAATGTGCCATTGCAGTGTCTAGACAGGAACCGTAGTTCAGCCACTGAAGATGATGATGAAGATGATGATGGTTTTATTATTATTATTATTATTATTATTATTATTAGAATGTATGCTTTACTTATCCACTGGTTGACTGGATTTCAGATCTGCTCCAGCTCCATTTACACATTATTTATTTATTTATTTATTTAATCCTATTAATTTTTTTATTTATTAAAAAAAAAAAAAGACCAACTTCATTTCTAAACCTAGTATGCATGCGCAAAGGCAAGAGCAGGCTACATGTGCATCCTAAATAAATTATTCTGCATTATTCTGTTCAGACCTTCTTAATTCCTTTATGTGCTGGGATGGGAGTAACAGTAGCAACAGCACTGCAGCTCGCGCGTCTCTGCATCAATCTGTCTGATGCTTTACAGATCACACGTTCATGCTATCTCGATTTCTTTCTTTCTTTTTTTTTCTTTTGTAATGCATGATGAATAAACTGCATGCACCATGCAATGCAATGCAAAGCAATGCACCGCTCTCTCTCTCTCTCTCTCTCTCTCTCTATACGCGCCCTTGCTCTGTATTCCCTCATAGTAAAGCTCCAGAACTGGAACTACAAAACGGTAATATTTCGTATCCAGGTATTTCTCTCTCTTTCTCTCTCTGCATTGCTCGATCGGATGAAGATCTGCGTCTGATGCGTAAACGAAGTTAACAAACGAAGGTCGTACTCACCATCTCGGGCACTGCTGCGATCCCTCTTTTTTTGCTGTAGGGACTGACTGTGGTACCCGGGAGAGCGCGCGAGTCATGCGTGCGGTTTGCGCGCGCACACGCGCACCCACACGCGCGCGCGCGCATGCACACACACACACACACACACACGCATTTATATATATATATATATATAATATAGACACACGCGCGCACAGGCAAGTCAGTCACTGCGGGGCAGAGCTTCATCTAGATAAAGAGCGCGCGCTCTCACCTCGTGCCTGCATTCTAGTCTTTCCTTAAAGTGAGTCTTTGATGTCCCAAATCGCAACATTTTATCCTGGAACATCAAAGGATTCCGAGTGTAAGACAGTCCTCGAGCACACCGCAGTACTGGAAACATCAGGCTGATGGATCTGGAAAATACCCGGATGCTACACTGTACCGTCTCTGGATTTCATCCAGCATTATTCTATACACAGATCAGCCATAATATTATGACCGGGTTTCACTGTAATTAACTTCATTTCACCTTTTTTAAAAAAATAAAAAATAATAATAATAATAAAAAAAACCTTGTAATTTATATGAGACAGCGGTGTAGGGGTTAGCTCTTTCGCCTCGCACCTCCAGGGTCTGGGTTCGATTCCCGCCTCAGGTCTGTCTGTGCATGTTCTCACTGTGCTTCCTGGGTTTCCTCCAGGTACCCCAGTTTACTCCTACAGTCCAAAGACCTACAACTGGAGTTCCAAAATTGCCCCTAATGTGTGTGTGTGTGTGTGTGTGTGTGCGCACATGTGTGTGCCCTGCGATGGATTGGCACCCTGTCCAGGGTGTCTCCTGGGATAGGCTCCAGGCCCCCCGTGACCCTGTATACTGGATAAAGTGGTATAGATGATGAGAAAATGAATGATTTATATGTTTTATTAATATGCTTTTGATATACAGTACCTTGCAGGCAGCACAGTAGATTAGAGGTTAGCAATGGCGCCTTGCATCTCCAGGGTCCAGGTTCGATTCCTTTAATCTTTAATTGTGTGTGTGTGCATGGAGTTTTCATGTTCTCCCCGTGCTTGGTGGGTTTCCTC
Source organism: Clarias macrocephalus (assembly GCA_011419295.1). NCBI lineage: Eukaryota > Metazoa > Chordata > Actinopteri > Siluriformes > Clariidae > Clarias > Clarias macrocephalus. The sequence goes on along the minus strand of JAAGKR010004788.1, from coordinate 10,315 downwards.
TGGGTACTCTGGTTTCCTCTCACACTCTAAAGACATGCAGGCTAGGCTGATTGTACAAGCGTACCCAAATTGCCCATCGCGAGTGAATGATGTGTGTACCCTGTGATGCACTGGCACCCTGTCCAGGTTGTACCGTCATGCTCTAAGTCTCCTGGCATAGGCTGCAATCCCCCCCCCCCCCCCGCCCTCTGCGACTCTGTATACAGGATAAAACTGTATAGATGATGAGTGAGTGATTTACAGGATGGGTGAAAAGTAACTAGGCATTATTACCATGAATTGGTAATAAACTCCATATTTCTGATACAAATGTAATGATGTATATTGTACATCTACTTCATTACATAGGAAAATGAAAGCAAATCTTTAACTTTCAACGTAGGCACGATGGATTCAACTAGTTTTCCTCAAACGGCCAGGGGTTGGATTTTGCTGAGAACCTCCTAAAACCAGGTCCTCTCCAGGTCCTCCAGGTCGTGAGGTTTTGTCCTGTACCCCTCCTTTGCATAGCCTGACAGGGGGAAAAAAATCTGTAAGATAATCACATCTTCAAACCTGTCTTTGTGTTACTGTCTCTATTTCTGCTAGACATCTGGAATTTCCTTCGAGAACAATGACGCATCTATCTTTCTATCTAATATTCAGTAGGTCCCACTTTTGCCACCAAAACAGTGATGCACTGGGTGCTCTGACATATTTCTATCACAACCAGCAATAACTTTATCAATTTGATCCAGCCTTCACTGCCCACCACCCATGACCCTGTTGCCAGGTCAGCTTCCTTGGATTACTTTTGGTATGTCCTGACCACTGCAGCCTAGGGACATCCCACAAGAGCTGCAGCTCTGGATTTGCTCTGACCCAGTCGTCTAGCCATCACAATTTGTGTTCACTGCTCTAGGGCCCTGACCTTTGATCACTAACTCAGTGCTCTGAGTTACTACTGCCCCAGAACAAGCAGTGCATTGGCCAGGGAATCGCTCATGTAGTCTGATCCAATAGAAGAGCAACTGTAGCAAAAAATTGCTGAGAGAAATTCATTCTGGTTGTGATAGAAAGGCATCAGAACACACATATTTGTTTACTTGCCATGCAAGGACATACTGTTTTCCAGCATTTACAGTATACATAAGCAAAAAAAACTTTCTTTACTGTCCTAAGTAATTTTACACTTAGAAAGCCTGAGGGATACCAGAGATGAACATGCGTCCAAACACATGAACCTTACCAGGAGTGGGGTTCGAACCCACGAGGACACTCGTCCATTGGATCTTAAGTCCAACGCCTTAACCACTCGGCCATCCTGGTCCTGAAAGGGCCATCGTGCCATGTGGAGGTAGTGCTTTCCAATGTGCAGCCCAAGTGTGAAATATGGAAAGCAAACATTTCTAGAATAGAATATTTGTGCATCACTATTTTGGTTGTAGAAGTTGGGACCTATTCAATTTTAGGCAGGTGGTCATAATGGCATGGCTGATCGGTGTATGAGGTCACTTAAACACGTCGTGCATGAATTAATTTAAAGGAAATTCAAATTCCTTAAAGGATAAATTGTCTCATGTTTGGTTAAAATTGTTGTATGAATATTGACCTTTTCCAAGATGTTCACGCTTAATCCTTCTGCTTATCCTGTACAGGCCAATCCATCACAGAGCACATACACAAGAGTAAGAGTATGACCTAAATTAGAGAAATAAAATAAAAGTCTGTCTGTTTGTTTGAATATTTATTAGTTAGTAAGCTATTTGGGTAGTACTAAGTAATTAATTAAGTGACTGATAGAGACATGCTGCATGACAGCAAGAGCAATAGTGAGAAGGACTGTGATTTCTACAATTTTCACATCATAGTGGTAATCTTTCCAAAATCTCATTACTGTTATTTTAGATGAAATTGAAATTGAAAGCATGCCTAACGTCTTGTATCCTCTGTTGGCATGGTAGTGCCAACGCTGCCCGGAAGAATTTACTCAGCAAGGCAGTGAATTCAATCCTTCTCTATACTGCTTTATTCTGTATACTGGAGACTTCAGACCTCAGACACAATGGACAAGGCGTCTAGTCATCACAGGGCACAAACCCACACACACTACGGGGCAATTTGGGTATGCTAATTAGTTATTAATGCTAATGACCCTGGAGGTGCGAGGCCACAGCGCTAACCGCTACGCCAGCATGCAAAACATGCAGCAAAATGATTGATTTTAAATAAGATCGTCTATTTAGGAATATTGTGACATTTATAACATCATGCTGCATTAATAACATTATGCAGACATTTATATCAGTTCAAGAACTGTTACTTCAACGACAAAACGTCTTGTTTAGAAAATTTCAGGCCCTGCCATCAAGCTGATGCTTTCGGGTCCTCTTGAGCAAAAGTAACAAAACATGATTTTTTTTTTATCCCATCAGCAATTACTCTGTATAACAGGCTATGAACCAAAAAAATTAATAAATAATAAACCAAAATTAATTGAAACAAAATAACACCCTAGTCTGACGGGTGGGGGTGTTAAAATGTGTGTTAAAATTTGCTTCAATTAACGTTGGTTCATTATCTTTCTTTCGTTTAAGCTATTTATATTTTATATAGGTATCCTTTTGTGCAGGACATTATGTGTTTCTGTATTTTATGGGTATATAAAGTCTGTTATAGACTATATTATTTAATATATGATTATATATATTACTGTGTTCTTGTGGATTTTTGTCAATGTAAATTTAATTTAGCAATTTAGATACTAAGGCTAAGGTCTTAAATTCTGCACTAAGCAGCCTCTTGGTTCCAGTGACCTTCAATAGTCTTTCTTAATGAATGGTTGCCAATAACTGATGTCCTAAATTGCACACTTGCACTTGTAGTAGACTACCAAAATAGCACTCCAGTGAGATTAGTGTGTCTGTGACCCCAGCATTTATCTGTAAATTCAGGAAATGCACCATGTGATGCTCTGTGATGGACTGGAGTTCCATCAAGGATGTCTTCCTGGATAAAGGGTTTTCTGAAAATGGGCTGATTAAACCAGTGAAATCGGGGTGGATACTGCTTGGTTGGAATGAGGCAATTGGAACGTTATCCTGCCCTGCATTTGTTTGGTACAGTACCTCAGAAAGACTTTTTGACCATGTACAAACATACTGTATTGTAGCATATTATAGCATCCATCCACTGCTTAACCTTTGAGCAAGGACCCAAGAAAGTGGTCATGTACTGTCTTTTGTGTGCGACATATTTATTTATGCTTTCATTTGCAATGCAAGTACATACTGTTCTCCAGCATTTACTGTATACGTAAGCAAACAAGTTTCTCTATTGTCCAAAGTAATTTACTTGCACAGACAAAGCATGAGGTATGCCAGAGATTCGGAGGTGAACATGCAACCAAACACATGAACATTACCAGGAGTGGGGTTCGAACCCACGAGGACATCTGTCCATTGGATCTTAAGTCCAACGCCTTAACCACTCGGCCATCCTGGTCCGATTGGGGCAGTCACGCCAACAGTATTTTCACATTTTTCATTCCTGTATATTCAGTAACTTCTTTATCTTTGTCTTGACTTCATCCCCAAAAGATAGACTGAACACTTTGTGGGAATATACTCTCCATGTGGAGGTAGTGCATCCCAATGTGCAGCCCAAGTGTGAAATATGGAAAGCAAAAATTTCTAGGTGTCTCGTGTGCTTTTAGATCTGATTGTCCTGAGCAGTTGTCTGGCTGGAGATATTCCAGGAGAAGATACTTGAAATACATTTACAGAAAAACCAGGATGGCCGAGTGGTTAAGGCGTTGGACTTAAGATCCAATAGACAGATGTCTGCGTGGGTTCAAACCCCACTCCTGGTAAAGGCTAAGCATTCGCTGTGTTTTGTATTGGTGAAGCTGGGGCTTCCATTATGCTCTGCAATTATTGTTTTTTTAAATGGAGGGCAAGAACATCACAGCTGGCCAATATGAATGTTGTGGTAAGAGCGGTGGAGCCCTTTCCGAATTAACAGCGTGGACCTTTGGTGGATGCCCAAGAAGCCAATTCATCATCTTCTTGGAGGGGTGATATGGCAAGGGAATGCAGCATAATTGAACAAAATCAGTAGACAAGAATTAATACAATCTCTAAAGAAAGAGATTTTGGTTTCTAGTGCTGGTTCTACTAAAGCAGCCAATAAGAGAATGACTCTATTAGAGCACGGCACTTTTGTCGATCCTGCTCTTATTCTTAGTTGTACTTAGTTGATTGCTTTAATCACTTAATTTAGGATAGGTAAAAGGATAAAGTTGTTGTATACAGATATTTTATGCACATGAATGTTGCCAAATGGGATTTCTGGTCATGCAAGATATTTCACTGCATAATTGTGTTTGATTTTTGTGATCATTTGGATGTAAATGGGTAAAAATGCCCATGTTTGACCCAAACTTTGTTACAAGCCTGGTCTGTTCTGATACATTAAATTTTGTTTATATTAATATGCAAATTATGGAAATGAATGAAATTAACAAAAATCTTAGTTTTAATTATGTCAATTAACCCTTAAGTTTCCTGATTACTGAAAAAAAAAACGTGTTGACGTTTACAGTTTTTAAAAAAATTTTTTTAGATCTCATAGTGTCATATGAACCTCTTTAGAAACTCTCTGAAAAGATTTGGAGGAAGAATAGACTAAAAACAGGACCTATGAAGAACCTATGCAACAATTTTGGGATATGAAACACAGTCATTTCAGCACCATGGACAGAGACCCGCCATTTGAGGATTCAAAAAAACGCTTTTTGAAATGTTCCATCCGCATATAATAAAAATTATTTTTTTTGAAACGTGATGAAATTGTTACAATTCCACATTAGTAAGCTACAGGCTATGGTAATGAATCTCGTTAGCATGTTGGATATAACAATATCATCAACAGCAGTAGATCCCCAACTTTGGTCATGATATTTATGGTGGGAATCTACCACACTGTTTTGTTCCTTTTCCTACACATTTGTGTGCTTTCCCTGCTCTAATACAACAATTATACCCAGGAGAATTGCTGTTTATTTCAATCTGGTGTGTGAAAGCAAATTTAAAATGTACTTAAAATGTAGAAAAATGTATTTAAAAATTGCTTTTTTTTTGTTGCTGATTTGTTTTTCATCTCAATGCATGGTTCTTGACTCTGACCTGGTGCTGATTCATTTTCTATATCAGTTCTATAATACTTTTGATAATCAAAGATCCATGGCAAACTATTCACATACTCCAAGATTAAAGACTAATGATAAACCGATTACATATTTAAGTATAAAGTTCTTAACCAAAACACAATGTATATACAGGGAAATTTTCCATGAATTGAGAATTATTTAACATTAATGTAAATAACATTAAACTTCAGTGCAACTCACATGTTATATTATATAAGATTATCAAAAAGAAAATAATAATATAATAGTAATATAATATTATGAAAGAAAAATAATTTTAAAAAATAATCAGCTTCAGGGTGGTAACTACATCATTACAACAGTAGCACATCCTCAAATGTGTTACTCCAAAATTGCTAGGAGTTTTCACTAGAAAGTTTTCTCAGTGTGCCGGAGCCATGATCAGACTGTCTGCTTAATGTCTAAAACGCGGAACTTTTTTTTTTTTAAAGAACTCCTTTAATGCCACAAACATGTGGAAATGGCTTGGAGCGAGGTCAGGACTGTACGGGGGATGCTGCAATAACTCCCAGCCGAGGTCCTGTAACACGCAAGATTTTCAAAGATCATGGGACTATCCATGGGGACAACTGCAGTGGGCTCTGAGCCACCTCCGCCAGGATTGTCATTCACGGCTGTACGAGCTTTGAAACCTTTGCACCATTCAAATGTTTTACTGCAACTAAGAGTCTGATCACTGTACTGTGTTAGAAATGTTTTGTAAATGTCAATGGGTTTTACACCAGATACGAGTCCTAGCTTGAATTGAATTGAATAAAAAATGTTATATATATATATATATATATATATATATATATATATATATATATATATACTATTTTCATGTCAGTGCTCTTCAGGTTTAAGTATATTTACAAAAACAATGAAGGTCATGGTTTTGAGAATTCTACTTTTATTTTGTTATTAACTATTCTAATATCTTGTATGATTGGATTCCAGTTTAGTCCAACAGATTACAATAGTCACATAAGGGATGTGTGAAAGAGAGGGAGAGAGAGAGAGAAAATAAAGACAGAATAAAAAACAGCCCCTTTCTACTACATACTACATAATATATAAAACAAATAGCTCTACTGCAGCAGGTTGGACTGCAGGTCATTAAACAAAGTGAAAAATGTGGTGCATTTGTAGCTCTCCCGCGTTCCCCCTCCCCATTGAGATGAACTGCGCTTCAACTTCCAGAGTGCGCACCAAGCTGAGAAGGCACAGTGAGCTCTTCCAGTGCTGCAGAGCGCACATGGGGGTGTCAAGTGCCCTATAATACCTGCAGGGCATCCAGCACAACAAGCGGCAGAATCCAGAGAGGTACTGCTCTAGAAAAAAAGCATGGATCTACACCGATCAGCTATAACATTAACGCTGCATGATGACATTAACACTGATTAACAATTATATTCCAGTCAACCGGTGGCTCATTTATGCCTGTGGTGAACAAAGGCTAGCTTGTCTGGTCTGATCTGACAGAAAAGCCAATGTAGCACCAATTGCTGTCAGAAGGTCAATGCTGGCTATGATGGAAAGGTATCAGAACACTCAGCACATCACAGCTTGCTGTGTAGGATAAAGAGTTCAAGGTTGTTGATCTAAATTCCCTCGATCTCCATCCGATCGAACAGGTCTGATTCATGGATGCCTGGTGTTACAACTTACAGCACTTAAATGATCCGCTACCAACATCTTGCTGCCAGATACGCCAACACAGTACACCTTCAGAGGTCTTGTGGACTAAGAACTGACTCGAGGGCTTTTGGTGTTTTTGTGGCTACTTGGGAATTTGGGAAGCTACTCAATATTGGGCTTAATGTTTCAAGGTTGTAATGTTATGGTTGATCAGTGTATATTCTCTACATATAAGACATACTCAAGGTTGTTGGTTAAAAAAAAAAAAATGAATGCCAAGATCTACTGTAAGATGTCAACCGAACTCGAGGATTATGTGTTTTGCACTTGAAAAAAAAGGAAAGAAAAGAAAAAGCAAAAAAAAAAAAAAAAATCAACTCAAATCAATAGCTGGTGAACTGTTTCCATGGCAAAAAAAGATTATTTCAAGCCTTCGGCGCAGCCAGCAGGAGCCTTCCACAGCTTTAGAAGAGCTAGTCGAGGCTCTCAGCCGGAAGAGATGGCCACTCCTTGATAACTTAACACGACATCCTCAACAACAAACAAAGGGCCTGTTGCAAAATTACACTAACCTCTTGAGCTCTTGTTGTCTCGGCATTTTGTCCCCGACTGGCTTACGAGTAAATCCTTGTATGATCCTTATATGAGGTATCATTTGTTTTGAGAAACTTATTCCTGTTTGAAGAAGTTCATACTGTAGTTGTCAGATGCTAATAAACAGAAACACTAAGGAGAAGATACAAGGAACACAACAGCAGAGCTCGAGTCTGGGTAGGGTAAAAGAAGAGCACATCTGAAACTAAGCACTCCAGAGGATATATCTGTCCTGTTTAAGATTGTGTGATGCCCCGGATGTTCTAGTGCGTATGCTTTAATGTTTCCCAGCATTGTTTTTTTTTTGTTATGTTTTTTCCGGCTCAATCGGTTTGCAAATGTCTTCAATGGAGCGCTTCAATTAGGGCCCGAGTGGGCTGGATTGCCATGGTGATGAGCCTGTGAGGCAGACAGCGAAGGATGCTCGAAGCACAGGGCAGCGCAACGCTGTATTGACAGAGCCCTTGGGGGTGGATGGCCTCTCAACATACCATCAACCCCCACTCTCATTAAAGAAAAGAAGAAGGGGGGGGGGGTGCATTCGATGGAGCATCGACTGCTGTGCTCGCTCCACCCCCACATGTAAGAGAATGTCAATGTCATACAACAAGATATATATGAGTCATATGAATCATTCGGCTTTCTCTATAGGAGGACGTTTGAACGTAGGCCGTATGGTGGATAGCAGCTATTTAGAGGTTGTAGAGTGGATTAGGAACAACACAACAACAGATATGGAAGCCACGCATGCACGATGCGGATTTGAGTAAGACTAATACGAACCAGGGAAGATTCTCACCCAGCCAGACAACTTTCCTACAGTAAAGGCGAACACATGTTTTCTCCAAGAGCCGGTATTCAAACTGCTTCTCATGCAACATTGATTGCCACAATTGGCCAGGGTCATTATGATTGACGGAGGGAACAGAGTTTACAAAAACAATGCATTCCTTCCACCCAAAGGTCAATTTCATTGGATCCTGACCTCTTATGGATGTGGCATCTCTGGGGTTTGGGGGAAAAAACTAATTAGGAAAGAAATCAACAAAAGGTTGTCAAAAATCTAATTATAAAATTGGACTGATAAATCATGAAAATGCAAGTATGAATAAAAAGTGGCAAAAAAAAAACAAGAAAAAGTTCAAAAAATTTAGTGTAATAGATTTTGAAAGTTAATTATAATTTCATAATAGTAATAATCAAAAATGAAGGTGAACAGTTTACAGTGTACTTAAAGCAGAAAACTTTGTAACAAATTAAAAATAAAAACACAAAGACATTCAATCGAAAGGGAAAAGATGTAGGAACATCACATTAGGTAGAGTGTCCAATCTGAAACGAGTACGTCATGCCCACTCTTTTTCCTTTTTTCTATGTGCAAGTTAATGTTGTTGTATTATGAAAAAGGACAAGGGACACCATAAAATGTATGTGAGTTCTGAGTTTAATCTCAGAATTCTTTAATTTCAGATTTAAAAAAAATTTTAAATCCTTTGGGAGAAAAAAAAAAGAGTTTTTTTTTTTTTACTTTTTCTCATTATTCTGATTTATATCAGAATTCATATTTTCATCTCAGGATTTTCACTTTTTTTCTCAGAATTTTGATTTCAAGCTTGAGATTTTGGAATTTATCTTAGAATTCTGACTTTTCCTGTCAAAATTTTTACTTTTCTCCCTCAAAGTTCTGACATGTTTCTCAAAATTCTTTAATTTCAGAATAATTATTTTTTTCTTAACATTCTGACTTTAATCTCAAAAAGTATTAATCAGATTAAATTCTGAATTCTGAGGGGGAAAACATCACAAACGTGCTACGAATTTTGATTTTGTTTTCTCATTAGTATGATTTATATCAGAAGTCTGATTTTCATCTATTTTTTTTTCATAATTCTGATTTTTGGACTTTATCCCAGAATTTTTACTTTTCCCCCTTAGAAGTCTGACTTTTCATGTCAGAATTTAAACTTTTTAGTTTTTTTTTTTTTTTAGAATTTTTTACTTTTTTTTTTTTTAAAGAATTTTAATCTGCAAAGTTTTTAAAAATAGATTAAAGTCAGAATTCTGAGAAGAAAAATTCAGGAATTCTGCAGTTAAATGCGACGTTAAAGGGGTTTTTTACGTTTGTTTTTTTTTTTATCAGTGATATTCATAGCCTGTTAAATATTTATTGTTAGTTAGTTGGTGTTATTATAAGCTATGCTCATCTTAACTCACAACTTATGAGGTATTCAATGATGTCGAGTACCAAAAATGCTAAACTTTATGATTTTGGTACATTTAGATCTGAGTACATATTCTAAGAAAATTCTAGAAAAAAACCTGCTCTTAAGCCATGTTACTAGAATTAAAAAGACTAAGCGGAGGGTGTCATGAGGATGTACTATAAGAGTACAGAACACCCCGTGCAGAAACCCGTAGTCTTTTAAAATAAATATACAGTCAGTCGTACTAAAAAAAAAAAAAAAACACCAGTGCAAATATCATCCATCCCGAAAGCCACAAACATCACGTCACATAGTATTCAAACCCGACACTTCCAGACTGCAATCCCTCAGCATCTGCAGTCGGCGTAATTTGTCTGTTTCATTTTGTTCCATTTTGTTTTTGACAAGCGCATTCAGAGGCTGTCTGGCGCCGAGGCGAGCTTGTTGGAGGAGGACGACTTTACAGAAAAGCTCTTTTTTTTTTTTTTCCGGCTGTAATTACAGGCTGTCTGTGTGGAGAGCGCAGCCACAGGAGTGACACATGTCACTCGGTTTTGTTGGAGAGGCAGAAAATTTGTTTGACACTTAAGGTCTGTGTTAAAAAAAAAAAAAAGAAAAAAGACAGGTATAGAAATGAGAATAGGGATTATATTAAGTGAGAGTATGGGATGTGATACTCCAGCTCTCA
>JAAGKR010004787.1:0-57388 GCA_011419295.1 Clarias macrocephalus | reverse complement strand
ACCGCGCAGAGGCGAGCAAACTCCGCTGGGTTTACTGCTTTGGGCTCAGTCATTCTGTCACGAGCAACCGAGGGACGAACACAGCAGCCTTAGCAGTTAGCCCGTGTTGCGTGGACGGTAAACCCAAACGCGGAAGCAGCGCGAGTAGGCAGGATAACCACGCGTTTACTCTTAGAACTCTCTTACAGCAAGAGCAAGGATCTACACAAATAAACCCGCGTTCTAGCAACACACACTCAATCAAGGAAGCAACCTGAATAGGTGAGTACTCACGGAACCTTTGGTGAAGCGATAGCGAAGGCATGAATGAACTCAATGACTGAGCAATGTGAAGCGCCATCTTGTTTCCTTTTATGCTTTCTGAAAGCGCGACCGTCTTACTTCCGGGTCCTCGTGCCGGTCGCGGTGCGAGTGTGCATGACAATCAAGTTCACTAGGTGACAAATTTAGTTGTACAAAGAATCAACTGTTATATAGCCTATCTCTATTTGTATCTGTTTATTGTTGTTGTTTTTTTTTATATTTCATTTAAAGACATCAAACTTTACATATAGAAATAACTGGAAAACAGACTTTCAGGATCGAACATTAGAATAACAAATTTTTTTTTGTTTTTTTATTTTGTTTTACTAAATAATATTTATGCAGTATAATCAGGGTCTCTTAATTCTCTATTCATTCTAGGTTGTTGTTGTTGTTGTTGTTGTTGTTGTTGTTGTTGTTGATGATGTTGTATTAGTGTTACTGCTTGTGCTTTACAATGTCAGACAACATTCAAATGCAAATAATGCACCACCCCCCCCCCTCCTTCCCAAGGTGTGAAACTGGGATGAAGATTACTTTTAAAACTATCTGGGGTCTGAGGCCTTTCTGAAGACCTGCAGTGCTTCAGGCATCTTCTTAAATTTGTGTAAATTTTAAATCTTCTGGATTCTAGATTCTAAAATTGTCATTGTTACCCCTGAATGGAAGAAATTGAGATTTTCCTTATCATAGCATGTGTTGTAGTGTTTATATGCAATCACCTTCTTTCTTTGGGGGGTAACACGATGGCGCCGGTGAGGTCAGCTGCGGTTGCGACTGCTCCAACCTCTTCTACTTTGTTTTTATCCTTTAAGTTAATTTTCAGTAACTTTAAACCGGCAAATTCATCACCATTGAGTGCATTATGTACGACAGCGATACTCTTATTTCTACTGGTTTTAATGTACTTACAATTCCAAGTTTTTAACTCTGGATCCATGCTGGCCAAGTGAGATCATGAGGGAGAACAAAGGACGCGACGCGAAACAGCGGCCCCGAGGGACAGCGTCAGGAACAGGCTGAGACCCCGTGCACACTGCACACCTCTGCCTAGCATCCTGCTTACTGGAGAACAAACTCAGGGCCAGGGTAAAGTTCCAGAGAGACATTTGGGACTGCAATCTCCTCTGCTTCACCGAGACATGGCTGAACTCAGCAGTGCCAGACCACGCCATCCAGTTGAGAGTTCTTCTCGGTTTACTGTATGGACAGGACACGGGACTCTGGGAAGTCATGGGGAGGCTGTGTGTGTTTAATGGTGAACAGCAGCTGGTGCAGCAGCTCGAGTGTTGTTCCTCTTGGGCGCTCCTGCACACCCAACCTGGAACTACTGACCATCAAATGACGTCCTTTTTACCCTCAGGAGTTTATATCGGTCATAATCAGCGCTGTTTATATACCACCAAAAACAGACACGGACACTGCCTTATGTGAGCTGCCTGAGGCACTCGCACAGCATGAGACACAACACCGGGACGCTGCGCTAATTGTGGCGGGGGATTTCAACAATGACAACCTCAAACGCACAGCACCAAACTTTTATTAGCATATCACCTGCCCCACTAGAGGCGAAAGGACACTGGACCACTGTTACACTACAATCAAAGATGGCTACAATTCACAATCTTGTCCACCTTTTGGGAAATCCGGCCACGCCACCATCTTCCTCATGCCAAAATATAAACAAAGGCTCAAACAGGAAGTTCCAGTTCAGAGGGAGGTCGCACGCTGGACGGACCAATCGGTGGCCACGCTACAGGACGCACTCGATGACGCAGAGTGGGACATGTTCCGGAACAGCTCCGATGACGTCAACGTGTTTATGGAAGCGGTTGTGAGAGTGGAAGTTTAGTATAACAAGAGATGTGTTTAAATGAAAGACCTCAGCCACCCCAACAATGGACTGTTCTCTCTGTTGCGGTCAGGAAAGCTCTTCCGCTCCCTGAAGGCCAACACAGAGAGACTGAGGAGGAGTTTCTTCCAGCAGGCTATACAAGCTCTCAATCACAACACCCCATAGGACCTAACACTCACACACTTGCACATTTTGCACACCTCAGGACTATTACTTTTTACTAGGACGCACACATACGTTTACACATGGAACATTTGCACATTTGCACATTTGCACATTTTGCACATTTTGAACTTGAACTGCAACCTTGCATATTATCTTGCCAATAGCTGGACACGGTTCTGCCCTGCACTGCATTGCATTTCTATTATATTTCATTTTACAATATATATATATATATATTTCTATTTTTATTATATATTCTTTAACTTCTTTATATTTCTATCTTATTCTACTATTTTATTTTCATACATTATGCTGTATATTATGTAAATTGAAAAATTTTTTAATTCTCTTATTTTTTGTAATAGTGGAGGTCAACAGCATTCGTATAAGCATTTCACTTCATATCATGTACAGTATGGCTGTGTATGTGACGAATAAATTAGAATTTTTATCAAATATTTTAAATATATATTTTATAAAAAATATACTACCAGATCTGGTCCATTTTTATAAAATATAAATTTTTAATATTCTATAAAAAAATACCAAAGAAAATTATTCCATTTGTAAAGTAGCATAAAAAAACACAGTTTGTGTATAGAGTGATTAAAAACAATACATAACACATGTTATGATAAGGAAAATCTTAGTCTCTTCCATTCCTGGAATTAAAAAATGGTAACAATGCCAATTAAATCCATAGAACCTCTGTGGTCTGGGCACAACCTCTCACAGGCGCCTTTCTCTGAATACGCCGTTTTCACGGGGGTGAGGTTTAGAAAAACTCATCTCGGTTGATTAATCCTCGCGCTCAGTATTATAAATCTGCAAACCCGGTTTAGGTTTAGTTTTCAGTGCATTTGTATGGTTTATATATCTGTTACAACTAAAATATAATTCTCAGAAAGACCTTTTATTTGGGGTAAAGTGACTGATGTGCCTAAGATTTTTCAGCAGAGCCTCTGTGTCACTGAATAATCCATGAATAAGACCTATTGACACCTGGATCAGGTGACACCAGCTTTTCCCCAGGACTCCTACTGGTGTCTCAGCTGTTCACACTCAGTGTGCGCCCACATGTCGCAACAGGCAGCGTTTTGTACGCGAGTATGTATTTGTGTTTTGTTGCATTTCTGCGGTACTATTATTGATGTTTATTTTACTCTCACTTTGCAAAAGGCAGCACCTATTTAGATATATACACCACTATACTACCACTGATCCCACACTTCGTCTGCCCTGCAAAAGCCGCCACCCCCTGTGACTGAAACAAAGCTGCACACATAGCGCTGGCGCGAGCAGCCGCACCTCAGTCACACAGACTCAGATCAAAAAGAATGACAACTCCCTCAAAGCAGACCAAACACTAAATCAACAACAGTACTCCATATACAGTCTTATGCAAAAGTTTGGGCACCCCTTGATAAATAACAGATTTTGATGATTTTTTTAATTGAAAAGATGTTAACACAGTCTCTCTTGGAAATGGAAAAAATGCACAATATTTTCAACAAACACTGGCACATAGTTAATTTTTTTTGTCATAAATTGAACAAAAAAAAAAATTAAAACACATTGTGGCACTGTGCAAAAGTTTGGGCACCCTACATAATCAGTACTTAGTTCCACCTCCTCTGGCAGATATCACAGCTTGCAAATGCTTTTTATAGCCAGCTAAAAGTCTTTAAATTTTTGTACTTGGAATTTTCTCTCATTCTTCCTTGCAATAGGCTTCTAGTTCTGTAATATTCCTTTGTCATCTTGCATGCAAAGCTCTTTTAAGATCTACCCACAAATTTTCAATGATGTTTAAATCAGGGGTGATGGCCGTTCCAAAACCTTCAGCTTGCGTCTCTTGAGGTATTCCATAGTGGATTTCGAGGTATGTTTAGGTATTGTCCTGTGGTAGAAGCCATCCTCTTTTCAACTTCAGCTTTTTTTTTTACAGATGGTGTGATGTTTGCTTCCAGAATTTGCTGGTATTTAGTGGAATCCATTTTTCCCTACACCCGTGCAATGCTTCCTGTGCCACTGACTGCAACACAGCTGCTTTGGGGAACCCATGGGTGTTGAGTGTCTGCAAGTGTGTGCACAAGGTTTGAAGAGTCAAAGTATTTGTAAAGCTTTGAAATTGGCATTTACTAATTGGCTGTTGGCATCCATCAGATCTAAAGAGCTGATTAAGCCCTGAAACCTTGTAAAAATAAGCTGAGACTCTGTAACACTTAGGGTGCCCAAACTTTTGCACAGTGCCATAATAATGTTTTTATTTTTTTAGTTTTGTTCAATGTATGGCATAAGAAGTAACTATGCATCAATGTTTGCTGAAAATATTGTGCATTTTTTCCATTTCCAAGAGAGAAACACATCTTTTCAATTAAAAAATCATCAAAATCTCTTATTTATCAAGGGGTGCCTAAACTTTTGCATAAGACTGTATAACAACATACGTAGATTTTCTTTCTTTATTTAAGCCCTTGTTGCCAATCCCACCAAACAGCGCAGCAATGAGCATTTACTTATATCCTAACAGAGTCGTTTACATAAATTAATGATCAATAGCTTATGATACATACATTTAAACTATTTATTCACACAGATGTACCTGAAAATTTACAGTTGTCACTGAATGATTTACCCTGACAAAGAGCAGTTAGGATAAGAACAGTGGCAGCTGTCACACCTAAAAATAAATGCAGAATTATTTATAGTCTAAATAAAAATGTGTTTCTAAACTTGGGCTATTGTTGTTTACTTACAGCATTTGTTAATTTAAAAAAATGTAATTTAAATAAGACTTGGGCTCCGGAATGTTGAGGCAGGGTGTTCATCCTTCCCATCAGTCTCTTCTAAACATGCTTACTATGCTTGCGCTTGCACAGACCAAAAAAATGTCACACCCTGCCAAATAAATCCATACTACTACATCTAGGACCTGTAGGTTCATGTTTAGTATTGAGAGTTTTTTTATTCGTTTTGTGTTTTATTGTACATTTTATTTTTTCCAGTTGCCAGGTTTAAACCCTGATATCCCTTCCACTCCCTGTAATGCCATGCCTACTCATTATTTTCCTTTTTCTTAAAAAGAACTGCATTACGCTGATGTGTGGTAGGATTTTCTGATAAATTAGGAAAAAATGATTATAACTATAATTTTGCGCTACGGTAGGAAAATCTGATAAGGGAGGATAAATCATTAGAACACCGGGATTGTGATCCGCCGATTTAATTTCCTACGTAGTCTAATCAGTCTAAGCTCAACCGTACGCATAAAGTTTTCCAGAGCACCGGCAGAAGTAGACTAATGATTATGAATGTGTCAGCAAGGAGACTGACTCTGACCATTTTAATAATTCATTTAATGTCACTGTGTTAATGTGTACTTTGCTTAAATTCGATGCAAAAAAGGATCGCCTACATTTAAGTTAAATTCTAAATTTGTACTGTAATTTTAGTACTGTGATTATGGATTTGTTTAATTCCAATGTTTCACTTGAATTTATCACCTATTATGTGCAACTCTCAATGAGTTGAAATAATCCTTGAGAGAATGAACCACGCCTATAGTCTATAGTTATAGCACCACTTAGCAGTAAAGTGAGGAAACACACACCCGTAATGCTGCCGCCACAAGAGGCACAGCGTTAAAACTGGTACTCCGGTTGAGTGCCATCTGTAGCATTTGTTTGCCGTAAGACGTTTGTGTTTACAATTACAAGTGTGGAGTGAATAGACAAAGGTAACGAAAAAGAATGTAAAGTATTGTGTCAATTTAATGCTACAGAACCTTAAAAAGTATAAAATGGTTGAAGATCCAATCTTTGTATCAGAGCACTATTTATCATGTTTATACCCTGTTTTAAATGGAATCATAAGCCAGTGACAGGTTGGGAACTTGCTACTATTGACATTTCTCAGCCACTAGCAGGCCCTGTCTGATGAAAACAGACTCTATTGACAAAGTGATAGCTGAGGCTGCTGGGATCCTGAAATATAGCTTGTCGCTCTGTTCCTTTCTTGGACAAGTGCCAAAGAGAATTTCTTATAATCTGTGGGAATTAGCGACAAATTGCTTACGCTCTTGTCTGTTTGAAGAGTGATTTTTCCCACACTGATACGGCATTTTAGCCTGATAACTGCTTCTGCAATGTGTGTAATTTGTAACCTGGATATAGGATTTGCCTGACACCTTTGATCAAATAGTGCTTAAGAGCAGTAGCTTCTGAACAAATCATAGTCACAACTCTGTGTGCCATGTTGCATTATTCCTAATATTCCTAATATTCTTTCTCATTTATTTGTAACACAGTAAAAATGGCTGTAGTGTACTTATAATACATTATATACTGTATATACTTTAATTTAATTAATTACTGTCAGGTATGTATGTTAGTACACACAAAGCCATATACTTTAAATGTACTAAGTATACTTAAAGTCGTTCCACTTTAGCACACAAAAGTTTACTTAATACACTTAAAATTGTGCTTTTGTACAATTTAACTACAACTAAAATGCACAAACTTCGTTAGTTAGTTAGTATACTAGTCATTAGTCTGGAGCAAGTACACTTAAGTGCTTTGGCATGCTAGGAAGTAATAAACTTAGCATCTTTTTTTTTTACTTGGGTATATACACTTTTTTGTAGTTGTGGATTGTTAAGGATCTTAACCATCAAGAGGCCAACAGAACCTGTGACAATTATATTAGCTATTTACAAGTGAGCTAATTTATTTATGAAGTATCTTTTTCATCACACTGTGATAAAGTATATAGACAGTGGCTTTTATTCAGCTAAAGAAATTTTGGACATTTTGCATATCTGTTTATATTATTATTATTATTATTATTATTATTATTTATCAGAAACTAAAAAACAGCCCAACTGCTTTAGGTTGTTGTCATGTGGAAAGGTAATCCTCTGACCCATTCTGTGAAGGTTTTCTGTATTTGGTTGCATTTATCTTTCTTTTAAATCTAAGCAGGTTTATTGTCCATACTACTGAGGACTATACCCCATAGCATGATGCTGCCATCAAAATCCCTCACTAGATGGATGGTAATAGCCAGTTTATGACCTGGGGCTTAGTAACTAGGTTAGAATGTCTTGGTTACGGTCTAGCCTAGTTACAGATCTCTTGTGGTTCCAAATTATTGTTATACAGTGATGAAGAGCTCTGTGATCCTGGAAACACATTATAAAGCTTTCAATCATCATTATTATAATAATTATTATTATTACTACTACTACTACTAGTAACATGGTAATGTTGATCTGTTGCACAAATAAATAAATAAATAAATAAATAAATAAGCAAAACATTTAGCTAAAAAGGAACAGAAACTGTATTTAATTTTAAAAAAATGCAACAAAGCGACAAGGAAATGAATGTGTACAGTAGTGTTCAACCTAGCACTGATTGCTCCAGGTGTTACAGGGGTTGGACAATGAAAATGAAATACTGACCAATTTAGTGTTGGAGGTTTAATGGCTAAATTTGACCAGCCTGGTGGCCAATCTTCACTGATTGCACATTCCATCAGTAAGAGCAGAGTGTGAAGGTTTAATTAGCAGAGTAATAGTACAGTTTTGCTTAAAATATTGCAATGCACACAACATTATGGGTGACGTATCGGAGTTCAAAAGAGGACAAATTGTTGGTGCCAACTCACTGCCGCATCTGTGACCAAGACAGCAAGTCTTTGTGATGTATCAAGAGCCATGGTATCCAAGGTAAGGTCAGCATACCACCAAGAAGAAGCTGTCTGAAAGGGATGTCCGGGTGCTAACACTTGTCCGGGGTTATACTAGTGCTATATGGCCGCGTCACTGCCACGGACTACCAAACCATTCTGGAGAACCATATGCACCCAATGGTTCAAACATTGTACCCTGAAGGTGGTGTCGTGTATCAGGATGATAATGCACCAATACACACAGCAAGACTGGTGATAGAATGGTTTGATGAACATGAAAGTGAAGTTGAACATCTCCCATTGCCTGCACAGTCACCAGATCTAAATATTGAGCCACTTTGGGGTGTTTTGGAGGAGCGAGTCAGGAAACGTTTTCCTCCACCAGCATCACATAGTGACCTGGCCACTATTCTGCAAGAAGAATGGCTCAAAATCTCTCTGGCCACTGTGCAGGACTTATTTGTTATCTGTTATTCCCAAGATGAACAGATGCTGTATTGGCTGCAAAAGGAAGGGCCTCCTTTACTAATGAATTATTGTGATCAGTTTCATTGTCCAACCCCTGTATTTCATTGCAGTGTAATTAGCCAAAATTTAAATGAGTTCAAGTGTAATATCTCGAATGTAATCTCTCAATTGAAATGCATGAAAATTAGTAAAGCTCTAATATAAATAAATGCAATTAATTGAATGTGTTAAAATAAATTACATAGATTTTATACAAGTAAAAGCTCCCTCTTGTGTACTACGTAAATAACGTAATCATAAATGTGATTTATTTGGTGCAGCATTAGAAGTGTATAGTGATATGTTTAATTCAGATCAGGCTTGTCAGGAGGCACATGCACCTGACTTTCACTAATATGTAACTCTGTGTGTGTGTGTAATCAGAATGTGCCTCTGGTTGTATAGCTTGTGGCTGCACATTAATATAATTCAATTGCTCTAAAACTTTCCCTTTGAAGCAAATTAATTAAGATGCTATTATTTAGTCATTGAGAGGTTAATGACTGCCATTAGAAACAAAAGCAACATCCACCATCATTAGCCAAACAGTTATCAGTTATTTACCGTGTGGAAGATTAATGAGCTCTGATACTGGCCCAGACGCTAATTAGCTTTAAAAACATAACACTATCCATCACTGTTTGTGATTGTATAACACACACACACACACAAACACACACAAAACGTGCACACAAAACATGGCAGACTCTGCAGGTAAAATGTGACCTCACAAAAAAGTGTTGTGTATGTTTTAAAGAAATTCCTTCAGTTACTGTTGGTTATGCCAATGCAATTTTCCTCTAGCCTTGTTACAGAAGTCATAGATTATCTATAGAAGGTTTTACCATCATCAAAGAAAGACCCCCTATGGCCCGTATGTTGGTGCTGAATTAAATTGCTGCTACTCTTTTAAATGGCTGTGTTTCCACCAGAAGGATGAAACATGGATTCATCACTACGAGTCTGAGAGTAAACAGTGTATAGAATGGAAATATTCTCCATCACAACCAAGAAAAAGTTCAAAAGTCAACCAGCAGCAAAAACTGATGCTTCCAGTTTTTTGGGGATTATCAAGAGCCAGTATTGGCACATTATCAGGAATGAGGTTCAACAATCAACAGTGATCATTACAGTGAGATGCTTGTTGATGAGCTGTAGTATAAATCAATGGAAAAAAGCATCTTTCCTATAGTCCTGATCTTGATCCATCATACTTTCACCTGTTTAGTCCCCTGAAAGCAGCCCTATGAGGACAAAGATGCACTTCTGATGATACACTTCTAAGAGTGTGGATAAGTTTTGATTTATCCTTGTATATTGTTGATATGTTTACCACTATTATGACTGTTCCAAATATTGTCCCTTCTTTTAGATTTGATTGAAGCCTTTACACACCTGTAATTTGCCTCTCAAGAAACATTTCAGAGAAGCCCAACAGCTTGTAGGCAAAACCAAACAAGAGGCTAAAACTGGAAACATGGTTTTGGGAAATATAAAAAACAATAACTAAAGACTTCAACAACCATCCTAGTGGTATGGTGGATAGCACTACAGTCCAAAGACAAATTGACATTTCCAAGTTCCTCATAATGTATGTTCCCCGGAATAAGCTCCAGACTTCCCATGACCCTGTACAGGATAAGATGTACAGAGACTGAATTAATGTATTACTTCAACAACATACAATATATGGGAAGACAATTACAAAATTCTAAATATACAGTGCTTCCATAACTTTATAACTTTATGACTATATGACAATCTGTGCAACATAATGTCTTGGGCAGCATGACTTTTTGTGTCATATGGGATAATGTAAGCGTTTACTGTGCAAGATATCATAAAATAAGCAACCATCTTAATATAATAATGATATTCAATTATTCTTTCACATATCCCAGTTAGGAATCTGGGGTCAGAGCATAGGGTCAGCCAAGTTACAGCACCCCTGGATCAAATAAGAGTTAAGGGCCTTGTCCAAGGGCTCAACATTGGCAACTTGGTGGTGCTGGGGCTTGAATCCCCCACCTTCCAATCGGTAAACCAATTACCCGCAGTCTTGAGTGACCACTGCCCCAACATCCAGGTCATCTGCCTTCCACAAAATTCTCCTTTCCATAACCCAGGTAAAGAATATTTTCTCAGCATTGTAATGTACAGTATCTTGAAAAGGGATTTGAACCCTTCCTGATTTTTTTATTTTTATTTGTCACAATTACATAATTCAGATGTTGTTTTTGGTCTTTCGTCTGCTCCTAGCAAGGGGTCACCACAGTGGACACTTGGTCCGCACATACAAGCTTTTACACAGGTTTTACGCCGGATGCCCTTCCTGACGCAACCCTCCCATTTTACCTGGGCTTGGGACCGGCGATGCATCCAGATCGCAAAGAAACAAAACACAAAGACTTGTTTCACATTTGGCAAAAAATATCTTGATTATCTCCAAGACTTTTGAACAAATGTTCTGTGGAGTCCTGTTACATCTTGCATAAAACTAACACAGCATTTTGATAAAAAAGAACATAATTGCAACAGTAAAACATCTTTGTGGTAGTGTAGGCTGCTTTGCGACTTTTGGACCTGGATGACTTCCCATAATTGATGTAACCATGAATTCTGTGCTCTTCAAGAAAATCCTGAAAGAGAATGTCCAGCCGTCAGTTTATGACCCCAAGCTCAAGCACACTTGGGTTATGCAGCAGGACAATTACCCAAAACATACCAGCAAGTCCAACTCTGAATGGCTCAAAAAATACAAAATTAAGTGGCCTAGGTAAAATGTCCGGATTTAAATTCGATTGAGATCCTTAAACAGGCCTTTAATGCTTGAAAAAACCTCCTTCTTAATAGGCATGAAGCGAGAACATAACTGGGACACGTGAAACATGGGGTTGATCTGCGGGGTGCAGCTTATTATCATGTGTGGATCTCTGGGAAAGGACACTGCCTACCCCCGTACTGGAAGCGTCGACCTCAACGATGAATTGATGTGATGGGTCCGGGATGGTGAGGATGCGGGCAGACGTGAACCATTTCATGAGCTCTGTGAAGGCTTCTCCGGATTCCTGATTCCAAGGTGGGTCATGATGTCAGCGAGGGTCTGATTGGCAACTATTGCTGGTGAGCTCCGAGAAGGGCGCCTTGACTCTCCAGCACCGATCTCATGCGGTCAAAATCTGCTGGATTTATATTGCTGGCTGAATTATTCTCACGGTGAAAGAGAATGAGGTGAATCCAAGAGCTTGGTCGCAAAGAGGAAGCGAGGTGAAATACCAGAGAATCAATCAGCGACACATCTGAGTCAAATCGCAAAACAAGAGCCGTAGTCAAAAAGCAGAAGTGTTAGATCAGTAACCAGGAAATCAAAGAGAGATGCATATTCAAGGTGAGCACAATCAGAGAAGCGAGTGGGCCAGACAACGTAAGGAAAACTTTTTTTTTCTCAGCCTGTCAGGCAGATGGACTGATATTCTCAGCTATTCAGAACCAGATGTGGCAACTTTAGTGTTATGGGGAAAAACCTCAAATCTTACCCCTAATAAAAGACTAAACTCCTTGAAAAATAAAACATGCAAATATACATCACTTTGACTGGATGTTTGAAACTTACAGTCAGATCCATGAATTTCGGGACAAAGATTTTTTGACATTACGTATCTGCCCACCACCACATTTAATTTGAAATTAAGCAAAGGCAAGCTTTTCAGCTTCAATTGGGTATGACAAACCATTGACATCAACCATTCAGGAATTACAGCCATTTTCAAACACTCACAAAATATGTGGACGACGACAAAAATGATGCAACTTAGGCTGCTTTTATTGCTTTCAAATGTCCAAATGGGTCTAAATGATCCAAACAATATGTAAGGTTTAGTAGAAAGGGAAAACAAATAATATTTACTGGAAACTATGACGAACAGATTACACAGCCCCGAACACCCCCAAATATAAATATCACATCTGTCTTGGGCTCATGTGTGAGTTAATATCTGGATATGCTCTGACCATATTTGCACAGAAAACTGCCCACAATTTTTTCAGTAAAATAAAACAATTATTTTGTGTAAAAACCATTCTATGAATGCATGGATCAAGTGAACAATGCGAGTGTGAGGACAATTTTCAGATCCTTAGGAAAGCAATGAGTGCAATGACAATTTATTTGAGTCCATCAGAATCTCCCACTGTCTGTTCAACATTATTGTTTACTCCCACCATGCCAGAAGGCCCCCACTTTATTAAGGCATAAATTATCACATAATTACACCATATGTAGTTCTCCCAAACCCATGACTGTATGTTATGAATACTAAACATGCTTAGGAGAGCAGAGAAAGGCCAATGCACATGTGTGAGCAAGTTTATCTGTAGCTGCATACTGTATTGTTTGCAAAATAAATTTGGGGATTTTTTAATTTTTATCTCAATTTACAGTGACTCATGAATCAGAAGCATTTAATGTAAATGCTAATTAAGTAAACATGGAATGAAATGGAATGAAACCAATCCTTCATGGTGAGTGATGGAGGTCACAGTGTTATATTCTGAGTGCAAGACTTACTCAACAAAGCTGTGGCCAGGTTTCGATTTCAAAGTGACTATCTCACTGAGTAATAGAAGTGTAAACAGTCTAATTAGGATCATATATGTTTAAGGCAATAGTTAAGCCTGAAAGCAAGAACAATTTCTTGTTAATAAGGTATATTCAGACAAGTTCTGCCTCTTTTGTCATCCCCTGCCTTGTTGCAGTTTAGATTGCACTTGGTAAATGGTAACATGCAATTTAGTAAAAACCTTTACCTACAGTAAGTAGTCAAATGTTGAATTCATCAGAGGCAGGGGGTGTCAGTTTTTCTGTATGATAATGTTGGGGCTTCAATAATCTTTACATGAATGTAACGTTGCAGGTATTGCGTCAGGAAAACCCACGAACAACTGCTGTATGGGTTTCCAGTCATACAGGCCCCTGGTCACCCTCACGTGCAGTCGCTAGGCAACGCCACCATGATGGCATCCCCCTATGCACGATACCTGGACGCATGTCTATTTAGGCCCCCAACACAATGCAACAGATGTGCGGACATTTATGTAGCACCAGGTCTTGGAGCATTGCTCAGGTATAGAAAAGAGAAAAGTGAAAACTGAAAAGAAACGTGAAAAGAGAAATTATTTAAAAAATGAAAAAAAAGTGAAAAGAAAAATGACAAGAAAAGAGAAAAAGATCTAACTGAAAAGATAATAAAGAAGGATTAACCCTGGATGAAGGATGTCTTGTTGTCTTTTGTTTTGTCTTTCTGTTCTGTTCAATTAATGTTATCGCCAAATAGGAAAGCCTCCCGAAAGTGTGCACAATCACTTCCACAGCTCACACACACAGCCTACCCTCCGACGCCCTGTGAGTGAATGCAGCAAATGTTGCGGGGCAAGCAGGAGTGATTGGGAAACATGAACTACTAAACATGCACTAACCTCATTATTTTCAGAGATACCCTGGATAGCGATCCAAATTGAGCGGATGCAAATACAGCTCAGTGCAAATAGTACTTCCAGGTCTCCACTCTCTCGCAAATCGCAATCGCCTCTTCTGGTGGCCGAGAAGCGCCTACCACCCCCCAGCCATATGCAGGTGAATCTGTGAGGTGCAATATTGCAGTGCTCTCTGGTTTTTGAAATGCAACCATCCCCACAGAGCGAGCTTGAAGGGGATCCGACCACCGTCCCCAGTCTCCTCCGAACCACTGGATTTGTCCACATTTGCCCAAGACTACTGGGACCATAAGGAGGTATTCTCCAAGAGGGAGGTCCAAAAACTGCCCCCCCACAAACCTTTTGACTGCATGATTAATCTGCTCCCTGGCACTACCTGCCCATAAGCAGGCTGTTCTCCCTATCTTCCCCAGAGCAATCAGCCATGAAGAAGTACATTTAAGGAGGTTCTCTCGTTATGGTTCATTTGGCCCTTCACTTTTTGGTAAAAAAAAAAAAATTGATGGTATTGACTACCAGGGCCTGAACTCTGTGACTGTAAAAGGCCGATATCCCCTGCCTTTAATGTACACGGGTGTTGAGTGAACTTGAGTGTCTGTAGAAGGCTTAGATTTTTACAAAATTGGACCTTCGCAGTGCGTATAATCTAGTTCGCATTAAGGCAGGAAACGAGTGTAAAATGCCCACAGGCCACTATGAGTATCTGGTCATGCGCTTTGGTCTCATTAAAACACAATGTTTTTGAGCGGTTTATAAATGAGGCTTACCGGTCTTGGAGCTTCTCCTGCAGCAAAATTTGTTTGTCAAGCTGGAGAAGTCCCAATTCCACGTGACCACCACCTCCTTCCTGGGCTTCGTAGTGTCCGCATGGATCCGGCCAAGATAAAAGCAGTGGCACAATGGCCACTGCCTATGTCACTTTATGCTGTTCAGCACTTTCTGGGGTTCACCATCTTCTTTCATCATTTCGTTTGAAACTTCAGCACTCTGGAAGCCCCAGTCAGTGCCATCGCCAAAAAAGGGGGGGGGGGACCAAAAACCAGGTTCTCATCTGGACAGACCATAAGAATCTGGTGTTCATCCAGTTGCCCAAGTGCCTCAGGTTCGATAATGTTTTGTCATATAGACCGGATTCTAAGAACCTGAAGCCTGATGCCTTGTCACGGCAATGGGACCCCCTCTCTCGGGAACCAGTCTCAGAGCCCTAATGGCCTCTTAGATCATAGCCTCAGTGTGCTGGGCAATCAAACAGGCAATCCTTATGGCCCAACAGACCCAGAAGGGGGGACTCCCGTGCAAACTATACATGCCAGCCGCCGTCCGACCCCACCAACAACCCCACCTTCCACGTTTAATGAGGATAAACCCAACCTTCCATGTCTCAGGGGTTAATGCCGCTTCTGTGTAGCACCCTGATAAGTCCATCACCTCCAGCCCTGCATTTTATTAATGGGGCCCCCACATATACAGTGAGGCGAATCCTGTATTGGGCCACACAGTACTTGGGAGGGGTATGGCCCAAAGGAACGCTCGTGGGTCTCAGCCCAACACAAACTGGACTCCGAGACTCATCAGGGAGTTCCGCAGTAACTGAGCCACTGGTATGGGACTGTCAGGGGCTGTTGGTAGAGGGGGATGGTAGAGCTGGCTGATGCATTACTTCAATATTTGTGATGTTGTTTGTGACCCTGAAGTTGCAGGCATTGGAGCACTTGTCAACAATATGTTTCATGTCTGCTTCTGAGGCACTTGTCAACAATATGTTTCATGTCTGCTTCATCGCACAGGCATTAGCAAACTTGAAGTCCCTGATGGTATCAGTCTCAACCTTGATTTTTACTTGGAGCCTCTTGAGATTTAAAAAGCTGCCGGGCCTCTGAGTGGCTCACTCGGCTGAGTGGTAGTAGTAGCCTTAATGTGGGAGCCCCCCTGTGATGGGGAAGAATTGGACACGACTAAAATTAGGGAGAAAAGCTGGGAAAAATCCAAATAAATCCAAATAAAAAGCTGCCATCTAGGACCCTGATGCCAATGCCTGTGTCGTTGTCTCTGAATGAATCAGACAGCATGGTGGAGAATATCATGCTGAAGAAGGTCAAAGAAAGATCACAGCCCTGCTTCCCACTGTTTGTGACAGGGAACAGTTCATAGAACTCACCATTATTCTGTACTCTGACCAACATACCATATGGACCAGATGCACTCATTCATTCACTCACTCACTCACTGTCACTGAGTCATATGTTCCAAAGGAAAAACACTGACCATTTAACTGTAAATGAATAAAAAGCACAGAACTCTGAAAAATATTTTAAAATACTTAATAAATCTGACGGGATAACATACAATAGGTTCCTTGAAGGCACCAGTTGTAGAAGGTTGAAAATACCAACATGATATCACTTCTTCCACTCTTCTGATAGAATAGAATATCAAGTGTGGCAAGGAGACATTTTGCTGAAAAAACATACTTAAACCATTTTTGGCCCATACAGTCTTGGAAAGTTATACATTTTCAATATTTTTAATGATATATTCAATAAAGGAAATTCAGAAAGAATATACGTTATTTATACCGGTTTTAAAAATATGGATGAAGAAAAATGGACAGAATGTAAGTTTGACAGCCCTGATATGTATGTTATGTGCATGTAAAGTTTATGAAAATTTTTCCATGAAGATAAGGAATGTATAACCTAACATAACCTCTTTTTATGGGAGAGCTGAATTGTGAGGTCAATACAGATCCTAAATGTGCTTCATTGTGGTAGTTTGATGCCCACTGAATCGCCAATCCATTGTCTCAGTTATTTTACATAAATCAAAAATCTGCTACATCAACTGTTCTACTGCGTAATTTATTCCATCACGATTACAGGATCAGATGTATAGAGACTGAATAAGAGTGAGTATAATTAATATTTTTAACATTTCATATTATTATTCATCATGAGCTAGATAATAATGCTTTTAAGCAAGTCAGGATAAACTGGAGAAACAAACTTGATGAATGAACTGAACATGTCAGCATCCTGGAGATAAAATTGACTATGTATGCACCTTCAGAATGTCACTTTAAATAACAGATGTTTACCTAGACCTGCACTACAGGAGGGAGACATAATGTAAAGCGAAATAGAGACTGTCCTTGAGAGCAACATGATAGAGAAGCAATAGGAAATCCTAAAAACTATATTTAGCAAAACTCCAAACATTCATGTTACCTACTCTACTGAAATGTATTTAAAGAAATAAAATGTTTCAGTTCTCTTGTAACTACTACATAAATAGTAGTTATATAGGGCACTATGCCAAATGTGCTTTATTATAGCAGCATATTGTTATAGTAGCCTTGGAATTGCAACAAATTAACACATTAAAATACATTTTACTGTAGAATATGTACCAAAGTGGATGTGCTTGGCCAATAATGATACATTGAGATTCTTATTTGTTGTTGAACACAGTTATATTTCATGTAACTAGCAACTCATGCTGAAGAAGGTCAAAGAAAGATTTTTTGTTAAAACATTATCTACATGTACACAATTACATATACAGTATTTTCATGGTTATATTATAAATGAGGCATAAACTCACTATGAAAGACAATAAAATATTCTTAAAATTTCAAAATCATGACGTAATCTACACATGCATTATGCAAATCCGTGAAGAAGCAATTACAGTTATACATTGGATTGAGAGAATTTGTTCCAGGAGCATGCTTGTATATCAAAGCACTAATATATCAAAGTGAATTTCCCCATAAGAAATAATGGAAACTTTTTTAAATGAAAAAGTATTCACATAAAACTAATGAATATAAAATATAAAGTAAAAATAAAAAAATTAACCTGCACTCTCCCTTTTAAAATAATCGTGACTGGTGTTAGACGAGGTCAGAACCAGGAGCAGGGGGGCTACTGTGTAGGACAACGTTCATACACACTCCTCTAAACAGATTCATCTCCTGCACTGCTATAGCCATTTAAATGTTTCTTTCTTCATGCAGGCCATTGTTGCAGTACAGTTACTAAAGAACAGTCACTACACTTGGACACACACAAAAAAAATTTATTGATACCTCACAGCTTAGGGTTCAATCCTGTGTTAAGGTTAATGTTTGTTTGTCTGATTTCTTCTGTTTCTTCCAACCTTCCAAAAGAATACTGGTAGATGAACTGCTTATACCAAATTTTATTTTTAAATTATGCTGCATAACTCAGAAACTCTGATATTCTCAAAAATATAAATAAACTTTTTGCTCATGTGTTATCATGTCTATTTATTATGCTGGTGCCAGTACTTGCTGGCTTTATATATAGTAATCAATGTTAATGTTACATGATACAGTGAAAAATTATTGTATTTGTGTATATATACACATTTCCAAGAAATTTTTTTTTGGTGCACTTTTCTTTATTCAGAACTATTAAAGGTTAATTAGACTTTAAAGGTGACTCTTCTTCCATTTTTTTAAATAACAAGAAATGTGTATATATACAAATACGACAATTCACTGTATCGTGTAACATTAACACTAAACTATATTTGTGTAATATTGTGAGTAGGCCATGTTTTGAGAAATAACATTGCAAGTTGCAGGAAAACCAAGATTTTGTTTTATTTAAGCAGTTTGTGAGACAGGATGGAAGAATGGAGTCAGGTTTTGTGGACATTGTATACCAAATTTCCTAAAAATGTGACCAAAGGGAAAGGTAGATTGGATTGGGTCTAAGAAAGCACCTTTGAGAATGGCACTACTGACAGGCAGCGGATGAGGACAGAGTATTTTTAGTAAAAATAAATAAATAAATAAATAAATAAAAACTGGGAAGTAAGAGAAATCTGAGGTGAACCAAGCGAGAGGTATGAAATTTATGCCAATAGTAGATAAATGGTTTAAAAAGACATAGTGTGGTATGCTGTCAAAGGCTATACTCAAATCAAGAAGAACAAAATGAAAAGTCCAGCATCATCAGCTATTAGGAAATCATTTGTGACCTTCACCAGGGCAGTTTCTGTGAGGTGTTAAGTACGGACCCCAAACTCAAACATACAATTGTTATTAAGGTGATAATTAACCTGTATGGCAATTGATTTTTCCAAAATTATTAAATGATAAGGGAGATTTGAGGACTGAATGGGAATGATTAAGCTTATTAGGGTAGTTGTCAGGTTTCTTAAGGATTGAAGTTATTGCAGCTGTTATACAAGTTGACAGAACTATGCTGGAGATGAGAGAGGAGTGAATAATGTGACTTATAAGAGAGGAGTGTGAGGGCATACAGGATTTTAACAGCTTAGTTGTTCAACGTGGTAAAAAGGGTGGAAAATTAAGAAAACCTTTATAATGTGGCGGCAGGCCTACAGGCAGCACCTCTTACCATATGCCAGCCACTTGCTCAACCAAGTAAAAGAGATTGTGACATGTATTCGGCACCTCTGGCCTTAATTCACCATGGCTGGCAGGCAGTTATTATTCACCATTCTGGTGTCATCAGCACCCTAAAAGGACCCCCGAAGACCAGTCAGTACTACAAACAAGCAGCCAGCAGATGTTATTGAAGCATCTAACAGCATCCACCAGTCATCTAACACAGGGTACAACAGCATGGAGGAGAGAATGTTCCCCTGCACATTCCCTACAATGAGGCTCAGCATCTGATAAACAAGCTCACCTTGTCCCTTTTTGGGGGGTATCGAGTTATCATCGACGCTTTCTGTCCAACTTCTCCTCTACAGCAGCACCCCTCTCAAACCTGTTCAGGAAGGGACCGGCTGAAAAGGAGCTGTGGATAGCCGAAGTGGAGAAAGCATTCCCACAACTGAAAAGACACCTCACCAGCTCTCACATTCTCCATAAACATCCCTTCCTGGTACAACACCTTGGAAACTAGCACCTTTTAAACTGGGATCAGAGCCGTCCAATCTCACAAGGTTGATGGAGAATAAAATCTGGTCCTGTATTTGAGAAAGAAATTCACACCAGCAGAACAAATATATGCAGCTATTGATTGAGAGGACCTTTCCATTGCTCTGGCAGGACAGCAAGACTTCACCTTGGTCAACAACCCCTGCAGTGGATAGCAATGGATAAACACCCGCTGGTTCCACTCACTGCAAGACTAATTATTTTCAATATTGCACAGGACCAGGGCACAGCATGGCAATGCAGACCTGGTATGAGCTTAAAGCTGGAGGGTGCTGTGGCTGAGACTCCCTGAAACATGACAAACCACAAAGAAGGAGCTAAAAGCTCTCGCCAAAGCTGCTATTGTTGTCGCTACCATCAAATGTCCAAGAATTGCGTAATTTTCACCAGCTCACATAATCCTCACTTCACCATACGACACTTATAGTGTAAGTGTAAACGAGTGATTTACCACATTCCCTTTCAACCTTATATAAAAGCACACCTGGCACTGTTGCAATGCTTTACAATCAGCTTTTCCAGTGTATGCTGTTTTATAGCAATACACTTGGTAATGTAAAGATATTTTTGTCAGTCTCTTAAGACATCTTTTAGTAACATTTCTATTAAGGTTTAAATTCCTACACATTAGTGGAGATTCATAGTAAGTTAGATCAACAGTTAAGAGAAAGACATAGAATAAAACACTGCTAAAGATTTTACAAAACTGGACACCTGTTGTGATATCACTGTTGAATCTCTCTCTCTCTCTCTCTCTCTCTCTCTCTCTCCGTGTCGAGCTACAGATGTAACTCTTGAGCTGCCAGTGGTACAGACTCCCTCTGCCCTCCAGACCTGTCTGACTCATCCTGATGCCCTGCTTCTGGTTGAAGACTCATAGAGGCCCACAGGCATGCAGACATGTGTTCCCTGATGACTAGTGATAAACAGTCACATGTCATCAAACAGTTTTGTACTGAGCCTCCAAAAGCGAAAATCGATTCCATACTAACTTAAACACTTCTCCTGTTATACTGAACTTCCAGCCGCCTAACACAGTGTAATTGCAGATCAACGCCTGATATCTGATATCACCCAAATGAGAATAGGTATCCTGTTGAGTCTGGTTCCTCTGGTTTCTTCCTATTGCCATCTCAATGAGTTTTTCCTTTCCACCACTGCCCAAAGCTTGCTCATCGAGGACAATCTGCTCATTTTGATTTATACATT
The DNA here is from genome assembly GCA_011419295.1 of Clarias macrocephalus. Lineage (NCBI taxonomy): Eukaryota > Metazoa > Chordata > Actinopteri > Siluriformes > Clariidae > Clarias > Clarias macrocephalus. The sequence continues at coordinate 36,221 of JAAGKR010004787.1, read as the reverse complement.
TTTTCTTACACATTTCATATTACATCTTAACTCACCTAATTTTCGTTTTTATTCTGTAAAGCTGCTTTGCGTTAATGAACATCTAAAAAGCTCTATATAACAAAAATTTTATTGACTTGAACTGAAATATACACTTTTTTTTTTTTTTTAATTGTGGTTGTGTGTGTGATGAGTCCTAAAACCATTCATGTGTCAGGTACATTCTATCTACATTTATTTATTTATTTTTATTTCATTCCCTTTTTTTTTTTTTTTTTTTTTGCATTGATGTTTTTCATTGTTTTAAGTGTTTCCAGGGCAATGTCATCACCTCTGAGCAGATATGTCTTGATGGGAAAGTTTTCAAAAGGAAGCCAGTTTTACAAAAGCCCACATTAGAAAATATGTGATCTTCTGATATTGATTGTGTGGTGTGATGAATAATAAATAGAAATAAAGAGAAATTGTAATTTTCACATATCTCAGTTAAGAAGCTGGGGTCAGAGCGCAGGGTCACCCAGGATGCAGAGCTTCTAGTGCAGATAGTGTTAAGGAAGCCCAGTAAATTACAGCCTTAACTCTTTGATCCACCAGTTCCCAACTTCAATGAGAGTAAATTTAAGCTATTCGGTCTTTAATTTAAGCCAATGCATAAAGTTTGCCAAATTCTTGTTAATTAAGCATTGAAATGTTTTGTTTCAAATAATTCTGAGGACACCTAAACACTAAAAAAAAAATTTTGTAGAAAGTCATTTCAAAAGAATATTGTATTGTATTGTATTGCATTCAGTTGATGTGATCCAATACAGCAAAAAGAGAAATAATCATTGCCGGGTGAATATTTTCTGGAAGCCCTGTATATTTCTATAAGTTACAATCATGAATAACTCCCCTGTTTCAAAGCTTCAGTATTAGCCCAGACCAATTCGGCCTTGGTGGGTCAGGTGTAGTGAGATAGTTGGCGTGAAATTCAGTGAAACAGAAGCAGAGTGCATATGCTCTTGTGTGTATTTATGAGCTACCTTGATGTTGTCACCTTGGCTCCATTCCCAGGGACACAGCACATGCCAGTATTCAGTGTTGTTTACTCAACTGCTCCCCTGGAATTCACAAAACCTTTAAAATGTAACCCAGTGCTATACACACACAGGTGCACACAGAGACATCACTGACATGCAAGGACACATGGGGGAAAAAACTAAATTTGACTTAGTGTAGGCAGAAATGTTAGTGTGTATGTACATATTTTTCTTCTATCCTTCAGCAGGTTAAACTATACAGTTAAAGTTAAATCTGATTATATATGCATTTACATCTGTGCAAATGTGCATTATTTTCATTTATTTCAAACAGGACATTCCACACCTTGGTGACTTTAGTTAGGAATTCTAGCAGTTAGAGCAACCAGGTTTTTCATACATATGATCCTTATGCAAAAGCATGACACAAGGAATTCAGATTTAGCTTTGAGAATGTAAAGCTATAGTGATGTAGAGTGAGTTTCTCAGCAAATAACTCTACTATGACGTGGATTGGAGTGGAACAATGATTACAGAGATTTCCCTTATCACTGTCACTGAGCTTATGAGAACACACTCAAATCTGCAGTTGCCTGACAGCGTGATCGATGATGTTTCTTCAAATTTTAGAGATCACTGGTTTGCAGGTGCCTGCTGTTTATTTTCCCTTCAAGCCTAATGGGCTTTGCTGGCCACTCTGGCCACTGCTAGAACGATCAGTGATTAACTTCAATTGCTTTTGGCATTAATCAGACCCATAATTAGATGACCAGCCAGGCCTCTCACATTAGCTGTGGTATTTCCTTCTACTGACTCTGTTGCTTGGAAATAACAACCACTTTTGTCCTGCCACACCATTCAGATTAAAGTCCATTTGAAGGCAAGTGTTGGGTGAACTGCTAAACATTTGTAACAAAAATCATTTAATATTAATTTTTCAATTCAACATTTACAATGTAATTTCACTCATTGAGAGGTCAGCCATGTTTAGAGAATTATTTAGATTGCAGAATATATTCCATGCTTACTGACTTCCCCAATAACTGCTCTTAATCTCAGAGATGCCCTCTGAGAGCCCTAAGAGAATGTCCATATGGAATTCTCTTATTTCTTTCATAGAAATTGATTTGTTTACAATGATTGCTAGATGATGATAAGTATTATTATTAGTAATAGTAACAATAGCAACAACAATAATAATAATAATAATAATAATAATAATAATAATAATAATAATAGTATCACTGTCACTGCACATAAGACATACATTATACATCAAATCACTTAAAATCTAAAAAAGCATATTTGTGTAATTGTGTATTTGTGTTTTATCAGAGAAGGAAAAATCTGATGAGCTGTCTTTGACCTCCCCCTAGTGGTTCAACCCACAAACTGCTGAAAGACTTTTAACATTTACTAGTAATATGGTATTTTGCAGTTTAATAAGTTGCAGTTGAATACTGTATTTTGCAGTAAATAATAATTATTTATGTGCCATTATTTATTATGTATATCAATATATCTTCACCCTCCTGTCCTCCTGGAAAAATGTTCCAAAGCATTCGGACACTCACATCCAGACTATGTAAAAAAATAATAATAATATTTTTTTAAAGGACAGGACTGACACACATACATACACACAAACACACACACTCAGATGAATTCAATCACCTCAAAACAAGAGGAACTTAACTGATAAACACACATGCACAGACACACTGATCAACAACCATCCAGAAATCTCACATACCCTCCTGAAATTGCTTTTTTGCACAATATTTATTACCTGCTATTTGCACAAGGGGTTTTTATATCTTCGCTGCTACTTACAAGAAATGTTTACTGTTCTCATCTCACTACCTCGACTCATTATTACCTTATTCCTGGATCCGATTAGTATTGGATTGTGTCATGTTGTTTGTCATGTTGTTGCTCTTGTGTGCACATTTTCACATGTACTTTATTTTATAGTGTCACTCTTTTTTTTTGTCTCAGCTAATCAGCTAATTAGGTGTCTTAGTTAGCTAGCTAGTTTTTGTTAATTTATGTAATTACCTTATGCTGTTTGTATGTAGCGCCTTGGTCCAGGAGGAATGCTGTTTCATTTCACTGTGTAGGAAATGTATGGTTGAATTGACAATAAACGCCTACTTGACTTGACTTTAACATTTATGCAGGGGACACACTGCAGGTAGCATTGATGTCTTACAGTTTACTGTTTGATCCTAAATTTGTATTACTACATGTGGAGTTCCATCTTCACGTGGGTTTGCACTGGTTTTCTCTCGCCTAACGAAATCATTATGGAAGGTGGAATGTCTTTCCTACACTACACTAATTGCTCCCAGACTAGGGACACTGTAACTGTGAGCAGCACTGAGGATTACTGAGGAAATAATAGTTTGTTCTAATGCCAGCATGCACCACACCACATAACCATGAGCACATGGATCACATTTTTTTCTCCAGTTAGTAGAGTGTACAGTGTATAGGATGTCCCCAGCCTTCTGCATGAGTGCTGCAAATATTGGAGTGTGCTTCTTTCACTGCATGGTGAACTCATAGGTAATGCATGTGTATAAAAAATTGTAGGTCAAACATTTGTAAATTTTGTATATCAGTGAAAAGGACACCTCTAGTTGTTTCACATTTTAGACACCAAATAAGATTAAAATTGCAGAAACTAATCATCAACTCATTACAGATTGGTAAAGTATGCAGACAGCAAAATACGTCCTCTTGTGATGATATTTATACCCTAAATAAGGTCAGTTCAGAACCACATCAACTTTGTGGCTACACCATTCCTGAATAGGGATCTATGTGATATGGTGCTTAATTGTGCTAAAATCATGCCGCATTTAATTGGAAAACCGTCTTTTTTACAGCTTACTGAATGGTAGAAAGTCTGCAGTAATGCAGGCGGCATTCAGTGCTCCTGTTCCTGTTCGGGTTCCTGTCTGATGTTTAAAGTCTGTGTTCATACTCATTGAGTCTTGTTTTAGTGATTTGTTTTTCATTTGTTAATTTGATTCGAAATCTACCCTTTAAACATATTACTTAAACTGACCCACAGAGATAGTCATTTGGGTGTATGAGCTTGGCTTGGAGTTGCATTCGCCCCTGAAGCAGATACAACACAACTAGAAAAGCCCGAAAGTGCTGCAGATCTGCATAAAGTCTGAAAGCATCAGTGGGGCCTCTTGTCAAGTGTTCCTCTTCAAATCTAGCCCTCAGGCCCAGCAATGATGTCAGACTGACAGTCTAGACAGCAACTGTCTCACAAAGAGCTGCTCCGAAACTCTGCTCAGGATGTCACTCTTTCCTCTGCTTCCAATACACACAATCAAATTTTGTCTCTAATCTAGCTCTATCAGGAAATATGTTTCACTGGTTTGTAACTTCTGCTGTATGACTGCATGCAGCTTATCAGACGAGGAAAGGCTCATGAACCCTTTAACCACCACTTAATGGTTCAGAATATTTAGGCTTCTCAGTCCCTGCAGTTCATGATGGTATTCAGGTGTTGGATTTGTAGTTATGCCCATTCTCTCTTTATTTCTGTTAATGAACGTCTCTATATGCAATATCCCTTATCACAAATGCAGTCTAATTCGTATAGTTAAAAATTGTATTAGTCGCATCATGGAAAGCATCCTCCTAGGGAAAATGAATAAATCAATCAATCAATAAATAAATATGTAAATAAAATGTCATTAATACAGTGACGTGTTTTACTGCACAATATAAATGTAAACAATATTCATTAATTTAAAACATGTACATGTTACTGGAAAGAGCATGAACATTAAAAAAAAAGTTTTGTATGTATATCTTAGAACAACGGTTTCATTTGCAACAGTCAGCTCAGTCTTCTGTCCCACTAATGTGTTCCCGTTACTGTGTTGATTATATAAAAGTAAGCGGCCAAAGCATTACTGCCTTCTGACTGAGCACGCTCCCTACACTGGCAAAAAAATACGAGTAATCTAGTAAAAATCCTTTCTAGAAGAGGGAAGGCTGTTATATCAGCAAAGAGGGAACCAATTCCAAGTGAATGCCCATGGTTTTATATATGATGTATATACTTAGGCTAATATCAAACTATTATGTATCTAGTAGTTTTAATGACACCTTTTTCATATTTAAAGTTGTACTCTTTTGTACTAAAAAAAAAGCAGCAGAGGTGTGCCCCTAACAGATCTCTGTCATTAATGTGAGCAGAAGAAAAAACTGCACTAATTATTCTAGATTCCATGCATGTGTCAAAATCGAAGTATAAAATATTTAAGTATAATGGCGATCCCAGGAAATCTGGTCAGCTGTCTTCTGCTACTGAGGAAATCAGAGCAGATTTGATCCCATTTGCCCAATTCCCAAATCCCCCACCAGTTTGTGCATGTGCACATGGACATGCCTTAAAACTGTAATTTGTCATTTGGGAGAAACCAGCCTTCAGGGGCTTCGATTTAAAGACAGGAACATTCCTGGGGAAAAATATGTCCTGACAGCTGCATTCCTGTCAGCTAAAGACTAGTGAATAAACCAGTGTCTTGAAAATTATGAGCAAAGCCAAATCCATCACATATTATCTCACTGTAAGAGAAGAATGATGGGCCCTTCAAAGGGCACTTCAGAAAAGTTCAGCAGTGAGCATAACAAGTCTTAAATTCAGGTTTGGATGCACATCCGTGCTGTTTAATGTTCAGGTTAAAGGCAGCCTGTAAAACAGTGATGTTATTAAAGTTTTTGCAAGTGACTTTGAATAAACTATAAATTAAGACAGTCTAGACAACTAGGACATTCATTAATTTTCTATACCGCTTTATCTTGTACAGGTTAACAGGAAGCCAGGAGCTTATTCCAGGAGACTTTGCGCACAGAGCAGGATACAGTGGCCAGGATGCCAATCCATCGCATGGGGCACACACACATTCACCCACTACAGTCAATTTGGAAACTCCAATTAGCCTAATCTGCATGTCTTTGGATTGTGGGAGGGATAACAATGCAAGCTCCATGCACACAGATCTGAGGTGGGAATCAAACCTTCAGCCCTGGAGATTTAAGGCCACAGTGCTAAGCACTACGCTTTTACTAAAGATCTAGTGCCACCACGACTAGATCTTTTTGGATGATATAATTTTATTCTACTCCAAGACCTCTAGAGAGAAAAAGAAATGAGGGTGAGGGTAAATAAAAGTCTCTTATCTTGATTAATCTATCCATCAGCAAGAAGCAAGGTGAATGGAAGGTGACACAAATGAGGGGGAAGAATGTCAGCAGCACTAGTGTAAACAGCCCCCAAAACCAAGTGCTCCTCCATCACTCATGGTGAGACAACCCCCCCCCCCGCCCCCCTGCTCTCCCTAGGGTCACATTTACTTTGAGCCAGTACCAAAGCGAGTGAAGGGTTGGCGATGGAAAGAGGGGCGGTTCAGAATCGTCTTAAAATACCTCAATCTTCATTCCTTACAAAAATGCATCTCTTTTGTTGGGTCTTCATGAGTGCTTATGAAGAAGAAACTAGCAAACATTTTTTTTATGTTATACGTCTTACATATATCTTCTTCTGCGTGCCATTTTTTTGTCTGTAAACATGTATGTTATTACTTGGGCCATTATTATTGGCAATTCTTTAACAATGACACTGGTCCATAATGTTATTTGTGTGTTAATTGGCTGGTGCTTTGATAGTGGTGAATAGTTCTATATTCTAACAGTTCTTACACGGTCATCTTCACAGAGAGTACTCCTATTAAGATAAAAATATTACACAATAGATTAACATGGTCAGTCAGAATCTTTCTGTATTATGTCAACCATCTGTCTTCTCAGTTTCAAAACTGCACTAGAACTTTTTTTACAGAACATTTACCTGCCAATGTCAGTAGGCTATTATTCAAAAAGTACTGTGTAAACATTGCTTTGTTCCAACATTGCTTTGTTCCAATACAGCAGGAAAATTTCGAGTTCAGCCAGTTGTCATTTTCTCTTCCTCCATGGCCTCACAACTCCATCACAGAACGTGACTGACCTTCTCATCCATGTTTTGAAATTCTTTCGTTCCTTCTTGCTAAAGGGCCCTAAAACAAATGCAGTATCCCAAATTATATCATATAAGAAAGGAGTCAGTTTAATTAAACCCTAAGGCAATGCCAACAATAGACATTATAAATCTCTCCTTCACTACATTTTAATTAGTCCCACAGACCATCATGTTTTTCAGATATCTCCACTGGTTTTCAACCACTTTACCTAAGCGTTGAGTACCATAGAAGATCTAAACATTTTTAGTTTTGAAAAATGAAAATAGTAAAATACAAGGTCTGTCCGGAAAAAAAGTCCAGTCATCGTTAATATAACGAGAACCGTTTGAGAGGCATAGATGTAACCTGGCAACCCAGGAGAGTGGACTGTAATGCGCACGCGTGATCAATGACTGTACTAGCCAGTGGGGGCACTAGTCACAGTTGAGTGAGCATCTGTATTGTGTGGCTGTCGCACTAAAAATGATTGAGTGAGTGGAGCAACGAGTCTGCATAAAATCATGCATTAAGCTTGGACATTCCTCCACGGAACCTATGCTTCAATCTTGGTCGAGAATCTGTTGAAAAGTTGAAAGCGATCCACTTACGGGAAGGCCTGCAACAAGCAGCACACCTGAGAATGTTGAACACGTACATGCTGCAATCAACAAAGATTGGCGACTAACAGTGCGAGAACTAGAACCATAATTAGGAGTTTATCCAGTCATTACATGCCTGGATACTTTCCAAAGAGACCTCGTATGTACAGAGAACTGCCCTCCGTTGGCTTTACCCTGAATGCCTGAAATGATATTAGCATACATCTAGTTAAATTTAGATGCACCAAGCAAACTGCAAAAAGTAATGCATACATGCAAAAGTCAGTAACTTTACATCGATTTGCTGTTTTTATAAATACAGCTAAGATGGTTTAACCAGAAAGGTCAAGTAAGTGTGCCTAAATCTAACATGTAAGCACACATGATCACAAAAAGGCTTCAAATGCATCACTCACTCACTCATCATTTATATGCTTTATCCTGTATTCAGAGTCATGGGGGGCCTGGTAGCCTATCCCAGGAGGCTTAGGGCACAAGGTGGGGTACACCCTGGACAGGGTGTCAATCCATCGCAGGGCACACACACACACACATACTCACACAGTCATTTGCACACTACGGACAATTTGGGAACGCCAATTAGCCTAACCTGCAGGTCTTTGTACTGTAGGAGAAAACCGGAGTACCCCGAGGAAACCCACCAAGCACAGGGAGAACATGCAAACTCCATGCACACAGAGACAATGAAATATCTTACAAGTACAATAAGAAAACGTGTTGCCATTAAGGTTGAGAACGTTTATTTTCCTCTCTCGCTTGTAGCAAACTTAATGAAACAAGTGAGAAATTTCCAATAAATTAGCCTTTAATGATTATTCATTATTTTAACATCTAAGGCAGTTTTTAGAAAAACCAAAACAATTCAATGCAAATATGATGCTGTTATACCAATGTAACATAAAAGATTATAATTATTTTAAATTCTCTCACTCCAAAGTTACACATAGACGTGTCTGGCAGATCAATATTCAAATTAGCAAAGATTTGTAAATTTTTAAACAAGTCATTTGTTGAACCCATAAATGTCATGCAATAACTGTCCTAAACGGAATAAAATGTAAACTGTTCAAAATGCTGTGTGTATATAAAAGTATGGATAAAATATATTCTTGCAGTGTGCACACTGGCTCTCTACACTCCTTAACCACACATTTCATTCCAAGGGCACTTGGAGAGCCATTCAAAACTTACTACATTGGAGTTCAGTATTTTAACACACCTTTTATACATTAAAATTGACTATTCTTTATTTCAGAACATTTGTTGTAAGGATATAAATGTTGGTGATTTTACTCTGAGTAGCAACATTTACTGAGTCCCACAGTCCTTGATTTGTGTTTGTGGAGTGCCACATTATCTCTACTTATCCATGGTATGGGTTGCTTCCAGGTTCTGGTGAAGCCTTGCAATGAGCCTGATATTATACCTAACGCAGTGCTCCCAGGAAAGGCTCCTGATCTACCTGATATAATATAAACCCTTTACTTCGGATGAAAAAATTAAAGCATTGTTATAACTCTTTTATGCTCTTACCTCCACAGATAATGAAAATAAATAAACAGATCTAACTCATATTTTAAAAAGTATAATAATAATAAAATAATAATAATAATTTAGCTTGGCTCCAAATTCTAATAAAACGAAGAAAACATCTCAAGACCAATGTATGCATATCTCAAGTTTTACTTGAATATACCTTTCATATAAACATTACAACTAGGTACAGGCTCATTGTAAAGATCTACTTCATACTTCAAATCTTCTCATAAAATCATGTTGGTCTCAAAAAAGAAAAAAAAGAAAAAAAAAGAGGTGGCACAGTGATGAGAGTAAACTCATTAATAATGAATGTGTATAACAGTCCCAGCAATTTGAGTTGCTCTTCAACTCATTTTCTTTTGCCTCTTTTGCTGTGCTGCACAGTCGTGTCTTTGGATTTGGCGTTGTCTGCATCCCACAGTGCATTCCTGACAAACCGAGATGCTGCGTCTTTGTCCAGACAAACTGCTTTTTTCTTATCTGTGATCTCCTTTATCCTGCTCATATAGGTCCGGATTCTTTCCTGTGGAGTGTAAAGTTAGGTGTGATTTGGTTTTATTAAACAAAAGTTATTGATAAAAATTTTCATTAGCATGTATCAAAAGACTTTAATTTCCCTTAAAGATAAATCAAGATAGTGTTTAATGATGGCATGTTATGTAGTATAGCATGGTATTATAGGGTTGTCTTTTGGCAAAATCCACTGGCAAGCTTATGGCTACATTTCACATTACCAGCCAGAAGATTCTCAATTCTGATTTCTTACCCTAATGTGAATGAGTGTTCTCATTAACAACAGGGTTTAGTCTAGATAGCGAGAGCAAAGATGTATCGATGTGTATGTTGTATTGTGAACATATCCCATGTTAATCAGTGCTTTGTCACAATAATTGTCACAATAAAAAAAAATCAGAGACAGTAGTTTTATGACAATACATTTTGCTTCGACTTATTATTTTAATATTTATTAATAACCTTTATGTGCAATCATTAAGCAATTATTTAGGAACACCAGTACATAAATTCATATAGCTATTCAATTAGCCAATTGTGAGAAAAAAGTGCAAGGCATAAAATCAGTCATGTGCAGGCAAATTTTTCAGGAGGAAAAAATATGACCTTCATGATTTTTACTATAGAAGAACTTGTGGTGCCAGATGGGCTGATTTAAGCATTTATAGAACTGCTGCCTCCAAAGGTGTTATGGACAAAACACCTTGTTAATAAAAGTAAATGGTCATGTTAATTTAAGTTTACAAAGTCTACAGCACCAAAGATAACCAAACTGCACATTTGTGGTGAGCAGAATTCATAACATGTCAAACCTTGAGACAGACAGCAGAACACCACATCAGAAGCTTCTCTCAGCTAAGAACAGAGAACGAAGGCTGCAGTGGATACAAGATCACCAAAACTGATTTATCTGTGCCTCTGTCTAATTTCTTTATATGCATATGCATATATGCACTTCTGACTGCTACTATTACAGGAATACCACAAAACCAACCTGCATAATGACCTGATGAAGAAGTTACACAATCTTGATTTGCTGCAGAGACCAGTCCCCGGGGTCTACAAGACAGCGGTCTTACCTACACTACACTGCCTCCCAGTGAAATTTCTCATTCATTTAAATAATTTAATATTGATCAATAAAAGACTCAATAGTCTCACAACACAACAGCTGAGTGAACTTCTGATATTCTATGACAACCTTGAGCCAAAGGTGAAGGATAATTGTTGGTTCTCATATAATATACAGCAGGGCACACACAGTTGCTGTATTCTTACAAATCCCCACAGTTATGGATAAGCCTTCACATTGATGTACAGGACTGTCTTAACTGAAAAGGTTTTTCAAGCCTTTTGTGAATCCCTTTTCATAAGTAGAAAAGCAGATCTGGTACAGTCTTTCCCCTATTGCCTCTACTGAATTCCCTCAGGTTTGTTGACAGTGAAGAGGCTGGCTGCCTTACTTCTAAGTGAATCCTCGTGCTATATTTCCTTCTCGTTCTACCCATCAAAAGAAATGGGAGGCACCTGTGCGAAATTTCAAATGTTGTTGCAAAGGCTCTGAATACAGTACAAAATGTACATATGACATATCAGGGCATTTTTTCATATTATTTTTTAATTTCTGATTACACTGTGTCATTATGGGATTCTGGGTGTAACAACGTTCTGAATGCATTCTGAATGCACTGCTTGCATGTATGTATATATGCATCTACACACACTCCAGTGAAAAGTTTGGAATGATCAATCTGATCATTTTAATCCATACACAATCATTTTTAATTTTCTACATTTTTAACAACACTGGAAATGTTTTGAAAAAATATATAAAACAGGATTTCCCATGTGTTCACTTAAACCACTTCAGCACTGATATTTCATCTGTAAAAATATTAAGCAAGCCCAGTAAAAATATTCAGTTTAGCTTTTCTAATGAATATCTATTGGCGCAGGCGTTTGTTTACACTGAGGAAGTAGCTTATTAGTATATTATTAAATCCGGCATATTTCATGTTCATTAAATCCGGCACAGTTTCTGTTCATTACACTGTTGTAAATCAACATTTTGATTTGACTTATGACGCAGGTTAAACTTCAAGTACTGCAAAAGATCCTTAAAATTCTGTCCAGCAGGCGATTTAAGACGTACCCACAGTTTTACGCATGCACAGTACGCCGTCCAAAGCTTGCAGTTTATAATCTGGCACAAAACTACTCACAACTTTGCTTCAACTCAACATTTTTTCTTTCATTTATTCATGGTGCAGATTTAACTTCAGGAAATGTCAGGAGACAAAAAATGTTCTGAGACTGGTTTCGGGTCCTCCAATGAATTAAATGTAAAGATAGTATTGAAAGAGCATGGTCTGACCAATGTACATAGAAGAAACCTCTTATTTTTACAGACTGATACATAAATCAATTCCTATCCAGCTTGATAAAATAGGGACATTGTCTCTAACATGATCTGAATCAAAAGCCTGTGTCTTTTACTTCCAAATCATGTGATTACCCAATACTTACTTACTTGTTATCTATATCACTTAATCTTGTATTCAGGGTTTCCGGGGGCCTATCCCAGAAAACTTAGGGCACAAGGCGTGGTACACCCTGGACAGAGTGCCAATCCATCATCAATTCGGGAAAACCAGTAAGCCTAATCTGCGTTTCTTAGGATTGTGGCAGGAATCCCACCAATCACGGGGAGAATGTGCAAACTGCATGCACACAGAGGCGAGCCTGGCCTGGAACCAAACCCGGACCCTGTAGGTGCAAGGCGATAGTGCTAACCATTAAGCCTTCATGCTGCCCAATTACCCAACAGGAAAAAACTAAATTATTTATTTCCTTAGATTGCCATATTACCCTGATTAATTGTTTCAAAATTGGCCCAGTACAAGGACTATAAATAAAAGTCTCTGAGAATAAATAAAAGTCTTCTTACCAGTTCTTGTTTGATTCCATGATCTTTTGGATTCACGCCTTGTGTTACCAGGTACACTAATAAGAAAGAAACAAACTCGTTTAGGCTTTGCAGTGAAATATAGGTGGTACCAGTGCTGTGAGGACTGCTGAAATACTCACTCCAGAACAGGGAGTTAAGGGCATATGCGGACATTAAATCCAGTTTGGCTTGCTCAAGTGGGGCAAGCTAGAACAAAACAATTGCAATAAAATAGGTAGTTTTGTTAGTGCACGTTAAATAATCACGCTTGTCTCATGCATGCAATTAATAAAAAACCCAAGTTATATCTCGTATAGAGTCCCAACCTGTAGGTGCTCGCCCTTCGACACAGACATGAGGGTCTGAATCACATTCTCCACCGAGCTCACAGAAGACAAGAAACTGCTCAGGGATTCCGCAATTTCAGTAGGGTAATCGTCGAGAGAGCCTCCGTCTGCCATCACTATGACCTTAATTAAATCTGAAAATTTTATAAACTAAATTAAATCTGAAAAACAAAAAAACTATTTACCAAATGAATGTACCCAACGATTTGATCGGCGTTACATAAAAATAAAAGTCCTCCTGTGCACGTGTGCTGTGGTTCAAAAGTATAACACTGTGTATATACACACACAGTTTAAAGGAATTATCGGATTAAAAAGTATACACAGCTCTCCTTGTAATTATGATCTTCATTCACAAAATAACAACAAAGAATTTATTTCACCTCGAAACTATTTTCAGCTAGAAAAGGACGGACGCCAAACTCCACGACACCAGGCTTCTATTTCCGCCTACGTCACGATGCATTTCAAATTAAAGGACTGGAAAAGTTGGAACAAGCTAGCAAACCCATTAATTGAAGATTGTGATGCAATTGACACTGAAACAAATTACAAACTAATTCAAAATACCTATATTTTATTTTTTTTTCATTACTTTAGATTTGAAAACATTCGATTGAATCACCTGGATAGCGTAGTAGTACATGCTAAGTCATTCAGTTGGTAACACAGTTACCTTATTTTTAAAAACGCACACAGGTTAAATTCAATAATTTTAATAACCTTAAAGTCCATGCAGCACAGATCTGCATAGGTCATTGGCAATTATATATATATATAGCTTATATGGATGCCTTACTAGTGTGTGTTAACAGGAATGCTTCAGACATCGAACTGTGCATTTGGGTTTTTGGATATGTCAGGTAGAACAAAAGTTATCCTTACTTTTATAAAGGATCCATTTTGTCACTCCCGGAATATGGGAATAACATCGCAAAAATGTAGAACTTTCAAAATTAGCATATTATTATTATTATTATTATTATTATTATTATTTGGTCATAGAAACAACCAGAAACAACCATAAAAACATGTGTATCTGTGCTATTTCTTTGCCTATGTGACCCTTTTTATGCTCAGTGGTGACCTGGGTACTTATTCCCATTTTTACAACAGAGATTCGCTGCTTGTGTGCCAAGAGATAATCATTACAATTTATTTGTGCTTAATAGGCTGGCTTGTGTATCTTGCACCTATATAATATAAATAATATCAATATTTTGCAAAAGAAAATCTTTGCCATCACCCGAAGAAGCTTTATTAGATAATCCACTCCTATTCGATTCAGGGAGTGTGTCGAGACCTCCTGAAATTTCGAAGATGTGGAAAGGAATCACGCAACTCTGGTGGGAATTGTTCATGAGGTTTCAAAGCACTGTGTTTTAATGAAGAAATCATGTAAACCATGAGATGGGGGCAATGGCCCAAACTGCTATACTTGTTCCACTAACAGCAAATATCCTCCTTTCACCTAGTGCCAGATAGGAGAACTAATCAACTGCCTAGAGCAGTGCTTTGCCAACGGCAGTGAAATAAAATAAAAAATCCCATAAGCACAATGATTTGCTGAGGAATATGTCAATCAAACTGGACTTGCAGCCATCCGTCTCCCGTGCCTTCTGCCCCCCAACTCTTTTAAGCAAATGCTTTTCTGGCTAAGTGATACAAATGTGAGGTTAAGTAGACAATGTTTCATGTTTAAGAGACCTGAATTATCTACCTTCAAATTTAAATAGAGCAGACACTAAAGGATGATATAGGATATGTGTGTGTGTGTGTGTGTGTGTGTGTGCGCGCGCGCGCACTTGCAATATCTGCTAAGTATTGCCTTCAATTTGTCTTTTGTCAGGCAAAAATTTTTCAGGCGTACATTTGTATTCTGTAGAATTGCATTTTGGCTCGTTTAAATTCTTACACTTTCTCAATATCTCTCAGCTGAAGAAAAAATGCTGAAAGATGGTTAATTCTGATTGGCTGTTTCCTTGCCAATCGAAACCAACCAATCAGAATTATCCTTCTTTAAGTCTCTGGGTGGACTGGTTTTTGTAGCGCAATGTCAGCTTTGTGTGCTCCTCTGAAATTATGATGGAAGGAGAGAGAGTTTATGCTGCTTTGTGCGTTAAGCGGTACCTATAATAAACAAATATCCCCAAAACATATACCTAGCAACACACAACTCACTGTTCCACCTTCTTATCTGAGTTAACCCGTGAAAGAGTTTGTGTACACCAGCATCATAAGTTCCTCATGAATGTCTTTTTTTCAAAGCTGGTGAAATTTTGTGTTTAAAAAAATTACTGTCCTTATCTATTTATAAATGAAAATTCATAAACTTGGCTGCCCCAACAGCTTACAGTAACACTTTCATACTAATTGCCCTCTTATTAAACACAAGCACACTCACATTTATTGGTACAAAAAATCCACTGTCTGTTATGTATTTCATATATAAAACATCAGATTAATTTGCTGTGCATATACAGTATAATGCGTAAAAAATATATTTTTTTCATTAAAATACATAAGAGTGTTTTGTTTTTTATTTTTGCATTATACATAGTGAATAAATCTCGTGTTTATATATGTATACAATTTAATATGCAAACATTTACAATAATTAATATGTTGCATAGTTAAAAAAGTAAAAATCAAAAGTAATCTATTTATTCACTTATTTTTATTCTACTTTTTTTTTTTCACTGAAAACCAGCATCTTTTGCAAGTAATTACTCAATTATATCACAACACTTTGTCTGCGTGGCCACCATGTTGGGCCAGTCACAAGTATAGAGGTGAGAATCAAGATTGATTGGGAAAATACCACAAGCAGATTGGACGTACAAGCAGAACATTCAGAACAGCATTGTTTTCATTAAAAGATATGTAATTATAATTGAACGCTATGTCAGTTAATTAACATATAATGTCATTTGAGATGTTCCAGAAAATGACCTAGCACAGTCGCCATAACGGCTACCAAAAAACACAACGTCATTGAATAGGTTAATTGGTGAAGTACTAATAGTATATGACTATGACAAACTTGAAATTTACTTACAAATGACCTCAACCCATATTCATTAATTCATTTCTTAATTTAGTTTATAGAATATTATGTTATATGATTGTGCTTATAATATTATACATGCTAGCTAGCATAAACTGGCTAAATCTCACTTACCGTCTATAAAGCTTTATCCTGCATACAGGATCACAGGGGGCCCAGAGCCTATCCCAGGAGACATGAGGCGGGGTACACCCTGGACAGAGTGTCAATCCATCACAGGGCAGACCATACATCACACTATGATCAATTCAGGAACTCCAATTAGCTTAATCTTCATGTCTTTGGACTGTGGGAGAAAACCTACTAAGCAAAAAGTTGAATCCGGACCCTGGAGGTGCAATGCAAAAGTGCTAACCACCACACCACAATGCTGCAACGCACAAGGCGATGCCCCCATCATGCATTATGTGCTTACATGGCTTACCATGGTGGCAAATGAGGTATCTCCGTTTCTACATCTATATTATGACAATTGTGTTTTGTCTTTATGCCTTTGACATCTCACCATCAATACTTCTCTGGGGCACTCTCAGCCTAAGTAGACGAATTCATGTTCAGGAGTTAAGAATAACATAAACCCAGTGTTCGAAATACACACTGACTTTCGGAGGAGCCCTATTTTCAGATGTGGACCACAACGTCCGAATGAGTGTGGCCTACATGATGTCTACTAACAAGAATAAATAATTCCCCTGTGCAGTACTGTAATGTATATGTGATGAATAAACTTAATAGAGTTTAATGCCATCAGTAACATTTCATATAGGCACAATACCAACAACATAAAAATCACACATGAAGTTCAGTAGCCTGATCAAAGCAAACAAAAAGCAAAACCACAAAGTAAAGGGACAGGTAACATCTCTCTGATTCTCACACACACCCCTTTACCACTCATTGTAGTACTTGTTTTTATTGAATGAATATCGTCCGAATAGGCAGGGTTGTTTCCGTTTTGACATTCTGACTATTCATAAATTGCCTGAAAGAAAATCATTGTTTTCTTAATTAATGACTTACAGTCTATTCAAATATCGTATCCACTCAATGATGAGGATTTCACTAAATAAATCTAGTAATTCAAGTGTATCACCTCCACACATGTATGAGCAGAGCAGGAATAGACACATAATTGTTTTCATTTGTGGGCACAGATGTTCAAAAATGAAATGAAATGAGAAAATAAAATAAAAACAAATAATGACATTTACACTATTATTTCAGGAAGTTACGGACAATAAAATATAACTGATAACACAAAAGTGGACATTTTGGGTGTGGGTGCAGGCTTTGCTTCCAACCAAACAGAAGCCACACCTATTGAAATAAAGCCAAGAACAACTAATTAAACAGGTGGAACCAGGTGTGGCTTCTGCTGGTTTGGAATGAAAGCCTGCACTACACAAGCCCTTTCGGACACCAGTTTGGTAGCCATGCTTTCAAGAGAGTTCATTAATATATATTAAAAATATATTCAATATATTTCCCCCACTCATGCCATACATTACAATCTTAGTTTGTATGCTGATTAGACATTTTGGTGTAAATAGGCTTATTAATGATGAGACACTATGCCATAATCTCTTGTTGAAGAGTTGTCCAATCAACTGACCTTTTACTAATGCATGGAAAATATTTAAATGGAATTAAAAGATCATTTTTAAAATAATTAAATCTCTGACCACTGGGTGGCGCTAAGATGGCAAAACGCCTCTCCTACCACTCCCTGGCCTTAAATATTGCAATTGTTTATATAATATAATTACTCAAACAACTAAATGTGAAAGAAAAGTCTATATTAAAAAAAACTATCACTTAGAACTACCTCTTCTAGTGTTTATATCTTAATCCTAAACTGCAAAAAAAAATTAATCAGCTTTGCGAAATGCTGCATGACAAGCCTTGACAGCAGTGGTACTATCCCACACACAACACTGCCATCTTTATCCCTACAACTTTATCCATATAACCATTTTGCATAAACTACTTATTACCCCATTTATGGAGCAGTGGTGCATCTAGAATGTTTTATATGGGGTGGCGAAGGCCTGGCAAAAATTGTGCCAGGATGGCATGAGAGGGAGGTATGTATATAGATAAATAAATGTTTTTTCAATCATAGAATGCAGGTATTTAATAAAAACATAAATTTAATGAATAAAATCGTTTAATCTAGAATGTTCTTTTATTTAAAATAGTGAAATGGTGTATTACTGCACTGGAATTTACATTAATAAAGAATAACATCATACCATAAGGTCCAACTCTCACCTCGGCCTTTTTCTGCCTGAAAAAGTTGCAATATTTTAAACCACATTTTTACTTCCCTTTCATTTCGTACTTTCCATTCTACTGCTGTGACTTACAGTAAACAGTGAAACGGACAGGTCTCATGATTAAAACCCACATGTTTCATTAACATACACCATGGGAAATGTGGTTTATACGTACATTACAAAAATCGAACACAGAGAGTGATTGTGGTGACAGGGTGTGGTCGTTCTGTGAGGGGAGTGAAAGGTAAGGCGAATGGCATGTATCTCACGAGAACATGTCTAATGAGTGTTCCGTCAGCAGGTCAGTAGCAGCAGCAGCGCTGTGTGAATGAGGCATTTAGGTGATCTTAATCTATTGCTTTATTTTAACATACTTACAGTTTTCTTTTAGTATCATTCAATTTCAGTGTGTCCAGACAGCACACATACGTGTCCCCTATTTGTGACAAAGTTTTGCACCATTTCTCATTTGTTAGTAAAACCTGTTCTTTGTGTGAATGAGTGTGTCCCTACACTACTATATGATAAACATGTCTCCCACATGTGTGTAAACGTGGCTCAGCTGTAAGGCGAGACGAGGCTTCTGGGTTTCTCATGCAAATCCACCCCCTTAACTGCCCCAGGGCTGCATGTACACACACACATACACACACACACACAATCGTTTTAACTCTTCAGAGTTCTTAAAGAGTTATTGTTAAAAGAGGCAAATTCATTTGTTTTCTCCACCAGTCACCAGAATGCCAGAATCAAATCACAAAGTGCTACCAGTATGTCATAAAATTTTACCTTCAATAAAACTGTAGCTACTATATTTTTTGAAGTGCTAAAACCATTCAAAACTATAGGTAGGAGACATTAAGAGCTCATGCTATTGGCTAAAATTGTAGGAGACATCTGATAAGCTGCAGGGAATGCTGTTTGGAAGAAAAAAAAGCATTTGTGAATTTGTGAATCAAATTTCATCAGGGAAGTCTCAAAAATCCACACAGAAATGCAGGGATGATCACAAAAATGCAGTTTCATCAGTTGGTAAATAAATGTAAAACAAATAATTATTTGTGTCTGTGCGCTGAGAAATGTAGACCGCCTGGGTTTAAGTTAGTTAAGAGCCTTCCATTGGAAAATTACTGCAGTGATTAATACGTTTCAGCTGGCAACAAGTTTTTTAACCCTAACTGATGCAGTGAGTGGCTTCTAATTTCTTAAACAACAATGCCAGAAGACATATCCTGTGGTCATTGCAAAGAGGTTACGCTGTTTCAGAATGGTCAGATCAAGCAAAGAAAACAACTAACCAAATTTTTGTTGTTTCAGTAATCTCCTACTGAAACAACTAAAATTTGGTTAATGCATCATTAAAACCTGTAAGGATAGCGGTGAACCATCATCTTCAAGGAAGAAATGTAATCATAAAAAGTTTGAATTATCAGGATCACTTAAACTTTTTGTGGGAAAAAAAAGCACACAGCTACAGTATGTTTAATAATGTTTAAAAGTAAGAGGATTTCGCACACAAAGCAAAGAAAACTCAAGGGATTGGGAGTAATCAGCTGTGTAGCTTTAAGAAAACCAATTATCAGGGTCATGAACAGTAGTGTGATGAATCTACTATAGATTTACCCTTTTCCAGAATAATGGGTGCATCAGGATAAAAAAAAAAAGAGGCAAGTGAAGAAATGCCCTCCTCATGCTAAGTGAATACCATACAAACCTGTGACTGCAGTAATATGATCTGGGTCAGGTCTAGGTTCAGCAATGTTATAGGCCGAAAAAATGAGTCAGCTGACCTAAATATACTGAATGACTAGCTTTTTCCGTCAATTGATTTTTTTTGTTTCTTTCTTGAGGTCATGGGCATATTTTAAGATGACAATGCCAGCATTCCTTGAGCTCAAATTGTGAAAGAGGGCTATGAGGGCATGAGACATCATTTTTACGAATGGATTGTCTACCACAGAATCCAGACCTTAAGCCTACTGAGAATCTTTGGGATGTGCTTAGAAGGCGTTTAGAATTGCATAAGCTTAAGTAAGAACAATGCCACAACGAATGTGTGCTGTAGTCAATGAAATATTAGAGTGTGTGACATATTTGTCATCAGTTATATGTGGATCATGAAATACATTTGTAAACTGTGTTACATTTCTTTGTGAAATACAACAGTAACCTGATTGGATGTTATAACTTAGTGCTTATATGCTTGTGATACAGATAACCAAAGACAAAAGCCCTTAATCTGGGTAAAAGAGACAATAAAAACAATAAAACAATAACCATTATGGTGGACTTAGGTTTTGTTTATTAAAGTAATGTGCTCATTGCCTTTTTTTTCTTCCCTCTTCTGTCAGGAAGAGAATCTGGACTGTGTGCTGCCTCGGCCAGACTTTGATGTCTGCTTATTGTTCCTATGGAGGTTCAGTGCTTTTGACCAATATTGTTTCTTATCATTTAATATTATTAGTCATTGTTATAATATGACATCAATGCAGGGACATAATCATCAGTTGGGACTGGAGGATGTCAGTGCCCCATTTTGTGCAAAATGAGTAGTGTGTGTTTTACACTGTGTGCGTGTGACCAATGAGTGTGATTGATATACTGTAGCATCTGTGATTGTCAAGTATATAAGTGAGCATGTAAATGCAGCATGATCTGAGTGCAGATAAATATGTAAATGAATCACCATAATTTGAAATTATATCACATGTAAATTAAACCATTAAACAAATTACTAACTGACTTATATAACATATATTTTGGTTTCCTACAAATTTAGCACTTCACTAATAGTTACTGTTGCCCAAAGGCTCAAACAGTCATATCTCCCATTGGTACAATTTCGCCACAGTAAAAAATTCATATCCCTTTTCGATGCGAGGTTGCAGTCAGTTAATACACTTATTATTTATTTGAGATGGAGTGGATGTTGTGGATGACAGGGAGGTGGCGCGGTCTCTACTGTGCAACAGATTAACATAAAGTCAGTATAGAATACTGCACAAGTTACAGTTTACGCCTCAATCTCTTTTATTAAAGTTCTATCCTAGCGTCTCTCTAGTCCTAAAACAGTGAGTACCATATTGTACAAACCTATTAAGTACCATATTGCACAAACTAATTGCTAAACTTATTGTGTTAGCAAGCATTCAGCCAAAATTATTTTGTTCCTACTTCTAGGAGTAGGAGTAAGAGCTATTTCTCAACATTCTTAAAGTAGGTAAATACTACTACAGTATACCATAATTTTGAAATAAAAAATAAAAAAATTCTAACCCTAATGAGTGAACTGTGAAAGTGAAAGGATTGAACAAAAATATAAGAATTAAACCAAAATAAATTTTGATTAAAAATAATTTTAAAATATTACCATTAAAAACAAAACATACACTAATACCATACAAGAGAATTCCAATGGCAAACTTTCAGGAAAAGTTTACTGGCAAGCTAATTTTTTTCCAGGAAAAAAGCATTATAATGTTTTTATTTATCACCAATTTATCAATCTTGATAGTTAGTCTACTTGTAAGTGCTTAAGGAGGTGTGTGTCAGTGTATGCTTAGCGTTACATTAAATCTTTACAGGAAATTTCTTCTGTGTTGCAAAATCTTTTATTTTTATAAGGAATTATAAGCACACATGTTTATCAATCATTGATTTACCTTATTTTTCTGGGTTGATACTTGTGAAGACATCGCTATATAATGTTGTATAATATAGTGTGCATGAAATGGACAGATACATGTCACGTTATGAATTACACAGAGAACAAAAACAATATTTATCTTCTGGGAACATGTACCAAGCCTTTGTTAATATAAACAGTGCATGAATGGCACAGCATGGGGTTCATGCGACGCCCGCTGTAGGCTGCCCTGATTAGACACAGCAATGAATGTGTGTGAATTTTCTTTGCACAAAAACGCAGACATTAAAATTACTTAGGAGTTGGAAATGTATTTACTGCTATGGGGAATTGTAAACACATTGTGAAAATGCTTCTATTTTGGCCCCATCATTTTGCTCAAGGTCACAATACAGCAAATTCACTTTGAATACCTCATTCGCTCTCTCGCGCATCGACGACTCTCACGCATTGTCCATAACGCTTTATCCTGTATTCAGTGTTGTGGGGGGCCTGGAGCCTATCCCAAGAGACCTAGGGCACAAGGCATGGTACACCAAGGACAGGGTGCCAATTCATCACAGTGCACACACAAATAGACACACACTCATTCACACACTACGGCCAATTTGGGAATGGCAATTAACCTAACCTACATGTCTTTGGACTGTGGGAGGAAACTGGACTACCTGGAGGAAACCCACCAAGCACAAGGAGAACATGCAAACTCCATGCACACAGAGACGGGAATTGAATCTGGCCGGGAATCAAACCTGGACCCTGGAGGTGCAAGGCGACAGTGCTAACCACTACACCACCGTGCTACCCTTTGAAAACTTAAAAAAAAAAAATAATAAATTTGTCACACTTGAATAATTGAGATCAACAAATCAATTGTAATATTACACAAAGATAATGTGTAATATTCAACAATTACTGTACAGTTCATGAACTTTAGAGCGATTTGCAATGGTCAGGGGTCTTTTTCAGTTTAATTCAATTTTATTTTATTTGTATAGAGCACTAGTTATAGAACTAAAAATGATGAACATAAATTAGACAATGTAAGGAATAAAAACAAATTATAACTCTTAGTCAGTCTGCCTGATGAATAATCTGGGAGGCAAGGCATCCTTTAGATGACAAGGAAAAAAATTCTTGACAATGATCATACCAAGCTAATACATTGCTGCATATCATAAAACAGAAAGGCCATCCAGAGCTTCTATGTGTTGAGAAAGCTTATTTCTAGCTGCATGTGGTCCTAGTACTAGTACCTCTGTCTTGTCTGAATGAAGTGGAAGGATCCCTGCTCAGGTTTTAAGCAGTGTTCTCTCTGTTACCAGTTTGACATGACTGATTTATTTAATTATATCCAGGAAGACTAGTTTCATTTAATATTACATTCTTATTCCCTTTAATCCACATTTCTGTTAAGTTCAGCTCTGCTAAACTCCTGATGAATGTTCTCATTGGCAGTAAGAGCAGTAGATGTAGGAGATCTAATATTTAACAGTCCCAGCTTCAGGTCAGAAGTGCTGGCTGTACATTCTGTGTGGTCTAATTTTATACTGACACTGTCAGAGTCTTTCTACATTTTTGGTTTAAATAAGGAAACAGACACAGTCTTAATGCGGTGAAACCTGAGTGAGTACTCTGTGCAGGTAACGAACAGGTTTAGCCTGTTTGTCTACTCCCTGGACTGGGCTCCGGATAGTCCCAGATTAACTGCAGTAGGCCTGTTCTGTGAATTCGTGGTATACTGCAAGGAATGAGAGCTGCACCTTGCTGAGTGGGCTGGACACCGTTCCACCCTAACAGGCCAGCTTTCCATCAAAAGTACTTCAATTATCTATAAAGCCCACATTGCTTTCAGAGCACCTTATGAACATCCAGCAGTACTCATTAAACATGACTAAACATCCTGAACAAGCTAAATGTTTGCCAAGGCAGCATTTAATGTATCTTAGTTAGGGCTTTGTTGATATAATTCCAGATAGATTTGGCATGGATGGATTCCACTTGCTGTATTTAGACAGAGAAAGTAATGCTTTAAGCAATAAAATAAAACAAAAGCGCAAAACTGTTGATGTGAATGGTGATAAAGCAGTATGATTAAAATGCAGATACAAGGGGAAAAAAAACATGGCAAATTATTTAAACTCATCACAAGAAATTACAATTCTGTTTCTCCTAAGCCGAGGTGAAATGCATCTGATGTTGTCTCTGGTACAGAAGTGGCTTAATCCTAGGAATGCAACAGTTTAGCCAGTTTCCTGAGAATGGCTGTTCATGTTCGGACATGATCCACTGACTCCAGCCTCACTCCACTCCTTGTGAAGGAAGTTTTAAATCTGCTTTGCTTGGCAATCTTCTTACAGCTGAGCACCTTTGCCTACCACATTTTTCCCTTCCAGGCAATTTTTCATGAACAAGCCTAGTTACTAGGTATTCTACATTTGTTCATTTAACCAAATATTTGGTATGCTACATTATTTGGTATGCTACATTTTTTGACAAAAAAAAATCCTGTGCGAAGACTGTGCACTAAATTCTTGGGTTTTCTCCTATTAAAGATGTACAGTACTTTGCAAAAAAAACAAAAAAAATGTGTAGTTTAAAAGGAAAGTAGCTAATAAATTTTACTGAGCCTCTTGCAGAACCACTATTGTTGCACCTGCTTCTTTTTGCATGCAGCTTCTGTTTGTGTCTAAAAAGTGTTCGCTTATATAATATGCTTCTTTCTTTTCTAGCAGACAAATATTTTATAACAGAATTTAAACTTTAAATTTGGTGGAGGAATACTGATGTGTGATAATCAGAAATGTTTTGCTCTGACTCAATAATTAAGTCTATGACAAAGTAAAAAAAAAACACTGGGTGCCTTAGATCTTAGCACAGTACTGTATATTGTATTGTATATTGTATTGTACAATATATTGTTCTTGAAAATGACCAGTTTTAAGAAATCACTGAAATTTGAGCTGCCATTGTACAATGATGTGTTTTAGGTTCTTTATAGTTTATAGTAAAAAAATAAATAAATAAAAAACTATTGGAAAAAGTGTTTAAGGTGTCCTTAAGTCCAACATATTAAAGTAAACATTGTTCTATTGTCTTTGGGTCAGTGCAGTTTAAGCTGATTCTAATACCGTAAGTCACATAACAAGGCTTTTTTTGCAATTAAAAACTAGTGCATGTATCAAATATTATTAAGGATAAGAGCATATGAAATGTTCATTGATATGCATACTGCACATTATCTGTCACAAAAAGTATTCCTTTTTGTTGTCTAAAAGGATATTTAAAAAAAAAATGAAAAAGTGTCATTCACTGTTACCTTGTCATTCATTGCTTTAACCTTGCTTTGCACCAAGATAAAGATACAGTACTACAGTACACAAAAAAAGGCATTTAATAAAAATTAAGTAAAAATAAGAAATAGAATTTATAAAAATCAATTTGGTCTCTATTACAGTTCCCAAGAAAATTTATTTGAGTACAACTTCACATTTTAAAGAATTGACATGTAAAGTATGTCAAGTCTGAATATGGCTTTATTTTGAATTAATTTCATTGTTCACAAGTTGAATCAAAAAAAGAAGTTCAAAAAATCCTAACAATTCCAAGTTTACAAGCAATTTGTGGTTGGACCCTCTAAATAACAATATGTGTATTTTTCTTATTTAATTGAATTTAATAATGACCATTATATTTAGTAATGAAAAAAATATTTTGGGATTGCAAAAACTGTTTATTTTGTATATATTTATATTTGCTGTATAATGTTTAAAAACTACATTGTAACTTTCCATTTCTATTGTGTAAAGTCAGTGATTTTTAAAGAAAGGTCTTCTGACTTATGTAACACTTTCAGTGTGCAAGAATTAGACCATCTTTATGAAAAGTGTTAACCACTAATTTATATTAACCAAATAATTACAATGATGATCCAACTTAACGGGATTTGGTGTCTGAAGCTTTAAATCTTTACTCCCTCTACAAACATGACTTTTCCAGAACCCAGTTTGTCCACGAGAGCACACATATCCTTGTCTGAAGAATCATTCACCTGCCATTCGAATTTCAATCCTGCAAAACATAAAGTTTGAATATAAAAGACTGGCAAGATACTGTTAGAAGTTTCCATACACTAAAGTCATAACAACTGATTTCTTTAGGTCTTTATGCATCTTAAGCATTTTTTAACAATCTTTATGCATTTTTCAAACAATTGTTTATGGATAGATTATTTCACTTATAATTCACTATATAACAAATCCAGTGGGTCGGAAGTTCACATGTGTTCAGTTGACTGGGCTTGGAAAATTCCAGAAATTTATATGATGACTTCAGAATCTTCTGATAAGCTAAATGACATCATTGGAACATTTGGGGGTGTACCTGTGTGCATGCCTTCAAACACAGTGCCATATGGTTTGACATGGGAAAACAATGTAAAAAATCAGCAAGAATTGTTGACCTCCTTGTTCATCCTTTTTAACAGTTTTAAATGCCTAAAGGTATGAGTTAAAATTTATTTGGCTAAACTTGTAAAATGAAAAATTATCATTTCATTTATCAAGGGAAAAAGCTGTCGCTAAAGTTAATAAATGCTTGTGCCACCTTTTGCAACAACAACTGCCATCAAATCTTTGTCATAACTGCCACTGAGCCTTTCACATTGCTCTGGTTCACAGAATTGTTTAAAAATATATATATCATGACCTCAACTGAGAAAAGTAAAGTTTTTTACATGTTTTTCTGGATTCTTTTATGAGCTCCTGAATGAGACGTCATGGTGAACCTAGGAAGGGTTACTACTATTTAAAGTCTTCTCGATTTATAGTTGATTCATGCATTAGCAAGGGGGCAATGACTATTTCATAAAGGGACCGTTTGTACAGTTTTTTTTTCCCTCTTAATAAATGAAAATATTATTATAAGCTGCATTTTTTTTTACTTGGGTTATTTTTGTGTAAAATTCTTTTTTTGATGATCTCATTTCTGTCATTGAAGTGTGACACACACAAAAAAAAAATTAAAAGCAGGATATTTTAAAAATAGAATAAAAACAAAGCCATATAACAAAGGCATCTATTTCCACAGGCTCCAAAGTAATTGGACAACTGATAAATGAATGAGATAAAAGGTAGGGCACTGATTCTAATTATTGAATTTACATTTGATACCTGACTGATTATGGGAACTCTTAATTTGCTATATGAGGAGTTGAGGACTGTATGTAAATTAAGGCTAAAAAATAAATAAATAAATAAAATAAAAAATCCGGTTAATCAGAGAGACAGCAGAAACATGATGTCACAAGCCAGATCGGCCTGGCACTTCCAAGTGACACTTGAGGTAAGGGCTAATCAATACATTTGTACATTCTTAAAAAGTAATGCACTAAAACCAAAAGGTATTAGCATTTAAGCCAATTGATGTTGATGATTACAAAATATTGTCCTTGATGAAAAACGACTTCACAGCATGTACTATAGCCAAGGTAAGAACTCTCTGGAGGAGATAGGCATATAATTGTCAAAATCAACAGATGCCTCAATTAAGGTAAATAAAGAGGTTTTACCTCAAGATTCAAGACATTCAGTACGGTTACATGCCCAGTTAAGTTGAGTTACGGTAATACTCACCTAGGCCACTTATTTGGACTACTGTCCTTGTTCGATTATACTAGCAACCCATGGCAATCAATTTATTGATCAAAGTATGTCAGAATCCACGACGACTGGTGGCAACATTCCTTTTACATTACAGACCAAGTTCGCTATCATCAAACTGGTAGCATGTGGAGCTGTGAAAACATGGACAACTTTGTCCAGCTCTGTACATTTTGTATACTTCATTTGTTGTACCAAAGTGATTCACCCTATCCCTTATGTTTATGATGTTATCTGAAGGCACTTGACGCCATCGTATTATTAACAGTTTTTTCCACTGTTACGCATCTTGTTCGACTTCCAATTCAAAGCCGGTAACAGTGGAACATGCTCAAAAGCACCTTGGCTGATTTCTGTGTCCACTTTAGTTATATGCGCAAGGGATAGCTCGACTCCCAACCACATTATCTGGGTGTGCTAGTCTCACTTTAAGAAGTTTGATTTAGTAGGATTCCACTCAGACTAACATGTTGACATTTATTTATTTATTAAGTCTGGTTTTAGTTAGACTAACACAACATTCTGTAAATATAATGATTAATTTAAATGTTTCTTTATATCTAAATGGAATTAATTATATGATCCTAATATTTATTATTATTATGTTTGTTCAATTACTTCTGAGCTGTAAAGCTAGATGGTTTTGTATTTTTAAAAATCTACTGTACTATTTAAAGTATATATATAGTATCCAATAAATAGAAACCACCAAAACTAACCAGTGAGTTTGTTCTTCAAGGATACTTTTGAGCTCGCGCTGACCATTTTCTTTTTTAGTGGGGCATCGTCAGGAGCCCTAGACAAAAAATATAATGGAAATGTGTAAGTTCATCAGATCTTATATAAGATGTATGCAATTAATACATTTATCATTCACATTTGCCAGAACACTGTACACCTGCACGTTTTACATAGTTATTCCACTAATATTCCACACACATGCAATATGAAAAAATTTTATAAAATCATGCAGGTGTGGATCAAGAGCTTCAGTTATTGTTCACATCAAATCAAACAGGGATGAAAAGAGTCTTTAGAGTTTAAACAGAATGGTGTAAAAACCAAACATGCAAGCTAACAAAACAGTGTCTGTGTCATCAGATGAAACATCTTGTTGATGGGAGGGATCAGAGAAGACTGACCAAAGTGGTCTGAGAACTCATAAACGCTGAGCACCATGAACTTGCTTTTAAATGAGCAAAAAGCTGAGACAATAATGACACTGTTTTCTAAAACAGACTGAATAAAAACATTAAATAAACGCAATTTTTATAGATTCAGCGACTTGATTAAAGAAAATCTTTTGTATACTCTAGGCCATAATCACTGTGCTTTTTAAACTAAGATACAATTAACATTTCCACAGGAAACTACCAGTCAAACGTTTGGACACACCTTCTCACTTCATGGTCTTTCCTGATTTTTATTTCTGTCTACACTGTAAAGCAATGCTGAAGGTGTCCAAAATATACAATAATCTCCTTTGAACATTTGATATTCAGATGTGTCTGCTATTTATGCTCTGTAAAGCCTTCATAATGGCTTTATTTTTATGAGTGCTGGTAATTGGTGATTTTTGTGTCTGGTAACTCTAAATGAGCTTCTTCTCTGCAGCAGAGGTAAGTTATACTGTAATACTGTAATAGAGTAATACTGTTCTTGTAAGAACTATTCCTGAAGAGCTGACCTTCTTGTCTTAAAATAACAACTGGCTGTTATTGTTGTTGTTGTAACGTAATTATCTAATGCCATATGTGTTATTTCATAGTTTTGAAAAATAAAAATAAAAAAACTATGAAATAACACTAGATTGTAACACAGTCTTGTTCTAGATTGTTGAAAATGAATCCAAACTTTTGACTGGTAATGATATATGTTTTATGTTTTTACTGTTCAGTCTATCTACACCAACCATCCACTACATCAAAACCATCTGCTACTAGTATTCTGTAGGTCACCTTTTTTCTGCCAAAATATCTCTGACCTCCTTCAAGGGTCAGATCTGATTCTCCAGCAAATTCCAGCTTAATTGCATTGTGATCTGGGGCAGTGTGGTAAGGTGCACTATCTTTCTGAAAGTGGTCATTGCCATTAGGTAAGACCATTGACAGGAAGGTACTTCCTTGTTAAAAGACAAATCCATATAAATGTCAGGACCCAAGGTTTTCCTTGCAGAACATTGCCCAGAGCATCACAGTGCCTCTATTGGCCTGCCTTTTCCCATAGTGCATCATGGATCCAACTCTTACTGAGGTAAGCGATGTACAGTATACACACAATGCAAACATACAGATCAATTAAGCAAACTGGAAAGCATTGTGTGTTCTGACACTTAATAACCAACATTAATGTTTTCAGGTATTTGTGGAACATTAGCCCTTCTGTAGGATCAGACTGGTTAGCCTTTGCTTCCCATCCATATCAATGAGCCTTGGGCTCCCATGACCCATTTGCTACCAGATAACCACTGCATACTGGCAACACTCCACAAGATCTGTAGTTTTGGAGATGCTCTGGCCCGCTCACCTAGGGTTTACAATTTTGCTCATGTTAAAGTCGCTTAATCTCATCTGGCCGATTTTTCCTGCTCCAACACAAAAACTTCAAGAACTGACTGTCCACTTGCTGCCTAGTATTTCACTTCTTGATGGATGTCGGTGTACTGAAATAATGAACATTATTCATGTCACTTGCCAATGTTTTTATTGCTGTGGCTGATCTATCTCTTTCACTTAATTACTGTCTAGCAATGGTAAATCTGTGTGTGTGTGTGTGTGTGTGTTGATATGTCTCTCCACTTGGTGGCAAAACCCTTTTAGAATTGGTGATTTTAGTGACTAGGGCTAAAGAGGGAAAGCACTCCAGTTACCATGTGATTTTTTTTTTTAATGCATGATTGACTATTATGACTAATCGAATGCAGAGGAAGAAGTTAATATCTTGTGCAATGTAGAGTCAATGGAAAATCTGTGTGTGTGTGTGTGTGTGTGTGTGTGTGTGTGTGTGTGTGTGTGTGTGTGTGTGTGTGTGTGTTTAAAAGCTGTAATTATGTACCAATATATGAAGACCAGGTCCTCCTTTTGACTTTCCTTGGTCTGATATTTGCAGTCATACAGGCCATAGCAACAATCGCCGGACGGAAGCATACTGACAACCTTTTGGAAGACATTTTGTACACCCTGGACATCTTTGACCTTCAGTGAGGAGTTGTAGTCCACAATAATGCTCTTTTGGTCATCACTTAGGCGCATTATCACTAGTTTGTAGCGTTCCATTTCGTCAGTACCTTGACAGCGCACTTTCATATTATTATAGACTTGGACCACCTCTTCACTTATAAGCACACCAGAGGCCTGAACAAAAAGAAAAGAGACATATTGCATCATGAACTGGATTATAATATGTAGGGAAAAGAGAAATCAAGTTAATGGATAGCAACAATGTAATTAAATTTTATGCACTGCTTGCCAAAAAAAGGCGTCATTTGGAATAAAATAAACAAATACTTAAGAGCCGATAATTACTGCTTGTAATTAGGGTTGTGTGCATCAAGTTTGCATCCAGCTTCCATCCAACAGTTTGGTTTAGAAGTCTGGGTGGGGTGTAGCCGATGCATTGTAGACTGGAGGTTTTGGTGTCTCTGTGCACTTAGCTATTGAGTAAAAACGCTAGCGTAGTTGCTAATAGAAAAACAATGCACAGCCCTATACAGAATGCTTTTCCCAAGAGCAGGTTACTCCAAAGCCAGACGGCAGAGGTTTAAGTGGTGTGGTTTTAACACCACTACTGGTAACATCACCAGGGGTGCAGATCATGTTGTTAGACGTGTGTAATTATAATTTTTGTTTGATAAGTGTCATGAAAAAGTATTTGGCCCTCCTTTTTTTTTTTTTTTTGGCAGGTTTATCAAACTTAAATGTTTCAGATCATCATATAATTTTTTATATTATATATTACTTAATATTACACAAAGATAAGCAGATTAATACAAAATGAAGTTGTTCATAATGATAATAAATAATGATTTTATTAATTAAGTAAAGAAAGCTGTCCAAATCTACATAATGATTTGCTTGCTTTTTACGTCACTGGTGGCTAATCCACATTTTCATATTTAGCTTATCTTGTGTAAAAGATTTGAAATAGAAAGTGACCTATTGTACACAGTGAAGTTTCTGCTGAGAGCAACAGTAGCACAGAGTCTGGCCTTTGATACACGTGCATTAGGGCAATCAGAGTTTAATGGCAGTGTTGTATCGGTAACATGTAATAAACCAAACCTGAATCAGTCTCCCACTCACTCATTGGTATGTATATTTGTGCTTTGCACTTATACATTAATGGTATGTAATAAAGGAGGCTCTTGAGGACCGAGCATTCATGAGCTCCTATACAAGTGAGCTTTGTACAAAAATATAATCTAAAATAAGTAAGCAGCAAAAGCAATACACAACATTTTTTGGTATCTGTAGAAATCAAAGATATGTTTAATATTGAAATGAAGAATTAAGCCGCGTACACAGCTTAATAAGAGCTCACAGAAGTGGAACTAAATAGCTGTGTGTGGCCAGAAAAAAACAACAACACTTGATTGTGTAATAAATCTGGAAAAAAAAGTTCAAAATAAATGAAATAAAATGAGGATGAGTTAAGATTGACCAGAGCAATGGGCACATCAGGTTAAGAAGGGAAGCACATGAACAATAAAGAATGATACAGCCATAATGCCCACCCATAATGCCCACTGTACACACCTCTGGAGGCAGTGTTATAATTTGGGGTTGCTTCATTTGCTCAGATTTGGCTTAGCAATATTATGTGGAAATTAAATATGTCCGCTAACTTCCTGAATGTACTGAATCACCAGGTTATCCCATCAGTGGATTTTTCCCCCTGGTGGCATAGGCACATTGAACATTTTGGACAACACTGCTATTTGTTGAACTTAATTTGTACTGGGACCATAAGGAGTCATTTCATACATAATTGACTATCACTAAAAGTCTTTAGGATGTGCTGGAGCATCAGGACATGATCTCAGTCAAACATGAAGGCAACCCTGGATGGAATAAATGTTGCGACTTTCTTCAGGTTGTTGAAATAATGACACATATGCATTCCATAACCATCCAACAGAATATTACAGTGTATGACTTTTTTGGGCCTGAGCAGTGTACATTGCACATTTTACCACATGGTCACAACTTATTATGACAAACAACCTGAAAGTATACAGTCTGTCCTTAGTGTTATAATTCAGCATTTCTTTATCACAGTAGACAGAGATGCCGCCATTATTTCACAGCGGAAACTTTTACGATAATAGTTTGGTTTGATCTTCAAAATGTCTGCTTAATCTATTTGTTAAATCTTTATTAAAATTACTATGTATGAAAAAGATGTTAATTAAATAAAATATCTTTGTGAATACAAAAAGCTAAATCATCGAACTCAACAAAATTAAAACAAAATGATCAAACTAGAGCTGAAGAAAACCAAGGAAGTACAACGAAAAAATGGTGTGACATGGCGTAAGGTTGTTGAAATAATGCCACGGTGAATGCACTTCATAACCAGCCAACAGAATATTACAGTGTTTGACTTTTATTGGCCTAAGCAGTATACATTGCACATTTCACCACATGGTCACAACTTAATCTGACAAACAAACTAAAAACATACCGCCTGTTCCTAGTATCACAATTCAGCATTTCTTTAGTACACAGTTGACAGAGATTAGTTCAAAGAAGAAACTTGCATAGTACAAGCTTGGTTTGTACTTTTAAAAAGTCTGTTTAATATGTTCATCTATGTATGAAACATATGTAAATAAAATAAAATATCGGTGAAAATACACAAAAGTAATTACAATAATATTTTCTAGAATTTCAATTGACAATAAAACGATCTAAATAAAGTTGAAGCCAAACAAGGAAGTACAACCGAAAAAAAAAATTCTACAAACATTAAAAATTTAAGTAGAAGGAAAAAACACCTCTTTTACTATAACTCTTTTAAGAACACAATTTAATTAGTAACTTCTTTTGTGTGTGTGTGTGTGTGTGTTTTTTTTTTTTTTTAACATTAAGCGATAGGTAGGTCTTTAGTTCCACATTCCTTTTTAATGAGAGCAGGTCAGAACTAGCAGACGGGCACACCTTAACTCACCCATGTACATGCAGTTAATATTACACCACATTTTATCACACGAATATATAATAACATAATATCGCAACTATCCAATTCATATTTAGCTTTCCACAGCTTTTATGGCTTCATAATTTCAGTTTTTTCTTTTGCACTGGGAGCAATTTTTTTTTTTCAAAAATCATTCTAAAACCTAATTATGTAGAGAAAACAATCCTACTTACCATGTCTAATACGTCTCCTTTTAAAGAAATGAACTGAAAAAACAAGTGACTGCTGGAAACAATGGTGGACTGCAGGAAAGTGGTGGACAGTGAGAAAGCAAAGAGCTCAATGAGCGAATGAAGAAATGAACACACCTCCTTTAGACTCCTTAAAGTGTCTACGCCTGCAAATGCATAATAGCCTGGGGACAAATGAAAACTTCGGAACTTTCAGAATTAATCTTCTAAACTTATCAAAAAAATTTTTTCCATCGATTACTCATTTAGACTGTTTATGAAAAATGATGAAGATGTAATTTAATACAACAGCCAGGGTAAAATGAGTGCTAATAAGGAGCACTGGCATAAAAAACTATTCCCATTTATGGAAAGCTAAATACAGGTAGGGTTTAAGCCAGAGATACAGACAGATCCTTATATGGCATCAGAAGCAGAAGTAAATTGGCAAACAAGGAAGTAAGGCAGATCAAAATACGTATGATAAGCATTATTATGGTGACTATTTTTTGACTCATTTCAGTGTTTTGAAAGCTATATCAGTGTGTTATTGTATAACTACTATGTATGTAACTGTATGTTAACATTGGATGACATTGTATTATATGACATTGTCTTATTTATAATGTGGGTTGTGTTAGGCTGTTTGCTCATGCTCAAGGGTGTGGAGCATTCAGGTGAGCATGCTAGGACTGGTTTTCTTTGTCTGAAAGAATGTGTGCATGTGCGTTCCTGATGATGTATCTCTGGGTGGAGGTGAAGTTGTTTCTTAAGCTACACTAGCAAGAAATATTGTGTTGAAGGACTAAAAGAAAGGCCTGGTTGCTTAGAACAATTTCCTGTAAGAAATGTCATAAAGCAAATTATATGTATTGTAGAGAATTAAAAAGCACTGGTCAGCATAAGAACATTTATCTTATTAATTTTTGATTTGTGATTTTTGTAAATAAGACATGTGTTACTGATTAGACTTATGTTACTTATAGAACAAAATTACTACATTTAACTACAGTCAAAAGCGGGAATCGAACCTGGACCCTGGCGGTGCAAGGCGACAGTACGAAGTTAACTGTAGACATTTGGCTGAAATTCTGATAAAGTAAATAAAAGCTGAAATAAACCCCTCTCTTATCTATTATATTAAAATTTCCTCTTACTGACATAAGGTACATAATAATAAAATTTAAAATGAAATGAGATGGAAAGGTATGCATCTGTGCTCCATGGGTTGGCTAATTGTCTCATTAACATATACATGATGAAAAAGTTGAAGAAACACACTGTGTAATGCAAACTTTAATTTACCCATGTAGTACAGACCTAAATCACTCACTCACTCATCATCTATACCGCTTAATCCTGTATTCAGGGTCACGGGGGGCCTGGAGCCTATCCCAGGAGACATAGGGCACATGGCAGGGTACACCCTGGACAGGGTGCCATTCCATCACAGGGCACAGACACATACACTCTCTCCTTCACACACTATGGGCAATTTGGGAACGCCAATTAGCCTAACCTACATGTCTTTGGACTGTGGGAGGAAACCGGAGAACCCGGAGGAAACCCACCAAGCACGGGGAGAACATGCACACAGAGACGGAAATCAAGCCTGGCCGGGGATCGAACCCGGACCCTGGCGGTGCAAGACGACAGTGCTAACCACTACACCACCGTGCCGCCACAGACCTAAATCTTTGAATAAAAACAGACACTTATCAAGATATACTGTACAGTACAGACCAAAAGTTTGGACACACCTTCTCATTCAAAGAGTTTTCTTTATTGTGTTCTTTATTGCGTTCTTTAGCCCAAACAAGTCTCTTCTGCTTGTTGCCTGTCCTTAGCAGTGGTTTCCTAGCAGATATTCTACCATGAAGGCCTGATTCACACAGTCTCCTCTTAACAGTTGTTCTAGAGACGTGTCTGCTGCTAGAACTCTGTGTGGCATTGACCTACTCTCTGATCTGAGCTGCTGTTAACCTGCGATTTCTGATGCTGGTGACTCGGATGAACTTATCCTCCGCAGCAGAGGTGACTCTTGGTCTTCCTTTCCTGGGACGGTCCGCATGTGAGCCAGTTTCTTTGTAGCATTTGATGGTTTTTGTGACTGCACTTGGGGACACTTTCAAAGTTTTCCCAATTTTTCAGACTGACTGACCTTCATTTCTTAAAGTAATGATGGCCAGTCGTTTTTCTTTACTTAGC
>JAAGKR010004786.1:30220-57409 GCA_011419295.1 Clarias macrocephalus | reverse complement strand
AAGGGATCCTTTGGGTGTTGTGGGCTGGAGGGTGGGACCTCCATGAATCATACTTGTTTGTCCTGTGCATCTCATGGGTGCTAAATTGGATTGGGATGTGGGGAGTTTGTAGGCCGAATCAGTGGCCTTAGGGTCTTCGCCTGCTGAGTGCCATGCGCGGTGGGCTGTAGCGCATTTGGTCTCCTGGTACCTTTCTATCATGGCCAGCATTGGGTTTTTTTTTTTTTTTTTGCTGATTTGTGCTACATTGATATAGTAGGTTGTGTATTTACTGAACAAAGGACTTAAAATGTTGCATAATGTGAAACAAGGCTCCACATACTGTTCATAAGGAGAGAAGGAGTTTGTATTGTGGCATCTGTCCCTCTCTGTACGAGCCAAGCACCTCACTGACATGAACAGTCTACAGAGTTGGAGGCTGCAGAAGGATCTACTCAGTCACATGAAAATGGAAACGCGCTAATATTCTCCTTTTTCCTTCAGTGTGTAATTCTCGTATTTCCTCAAGATATAATAGGCTATCATGTCAGACATTTCATGTATTTCTCACACACACACACACACACACACTATGTACCACCTGGCCATGGCTCCAGAATCAAGTCTTGAGGGAGTTTCCACTTCAAATCCGGTTTCATTACTGTACATCTGTCATCACAGTAGCTGGCGCCATGACCAGACAGCATTCAGCCCCGAAAGTGGTTTAAATACTTCAGCGCATCTGTCATAGTTCAGCCCACACTCACTAAAGACAGTGTGAGAACCAGAACAAGGAAACTCCATTATCACCCTGTTCCCCCATTCATTCACTCTCACAGTCTTTCTCTCTCTCTCTCTCTCTCTCTCTCTCCTCCCCTTTGGTTACTTATTTTAAACCCTCACAAGGTGCTGACCATCCTTGCAGCAAAGAGGAACTATAACATGATCACTCTGTAAAAACACTTCAAACTTTATGGAGCCCTTGTGATGCATTTAGTCCCAGCTGAACTATTTCTCCTGGACAACTAATGTAGGTAAAAATAACATTCAAATACACAGGTCCATGCGGCTCTCGGCAGGATGAGTTACACACTGAAACCCAGCTTTTTAGGAAATAAACAGCAGCTTTATTTACACAAAAAGGCAAATTTTCAACTCCAGGTTCAGTCACACAGAAATGCGGCCCAGATGTTTGCATGTGTATGTTTTTACACTGACGTGTGGCGAGCATGGCAACAGACCCCAAAACAGACACGCTTACGTCACTTTTCCACTGCATAGCCGATTACAGCATGGGGGGATTGGATTCTCGATTTTTCCCACCTTAAGCAGCTGTAGTTACCTGAACTCTCCAAGGGAGGAAGTGGCCTTAAATGCAGTTAAGGAATACTGCCTCTTTAAGTAACCATTAAAATAAAAAAACAAAATTGACAGCATCATGAGGAAGTGCACGTAGCACCAAGTAAGTCACTTTATGTAACAGCTTCTGCCAAATGCCTAAATGAATGATTATTGCCCCTAGTGGTTAAAAATGGGAACTACAGCAAGCACTAGCAGGTATAAAAAGTTTAGATTAGTTTTGTAAAATTCCAACAAATTGCAATACAAGGTTGTACACACAGTAAGACCGTAAGCAGCAGTAGTCATTGATCAGTGTGCCAAAACACACTGCCCAGTGCACATCGAGACCAATCAGCTTCTCACAGTTTCTCAACTTGTGTTATTCTGACCATGTGCATCACCATGCATGCCATTTCATCATGGACAAGTTGGAACAAAGAGCGAACATTACCAGTGACAAAACTTGGGTCTATGGTTACGATTCTTCACAGTACAAGAGCCCATCATCTCCACGACTCAATAAGTGCACGCTCATCGTATTTTTCGACACTCACGTGCTTCTGTGCATCGAGAATTCATCCCCAGTGGCCAGACCATCAACAGCGAATTCTACTGCCTGGTTTTAAGGCGTCTGAGGGAGGACAGACCGCAAAAAAACAGAGCTTGTAAACAGAGCTAATCTTGTACCTTTTTGATACCCCCTCATAGTGAACGACACAGGCAATTTTCCTGCCCCTTGTTCACTTTATGAACAGTTTTATGCTCACATTCATGAGAAATTTCTTCACAAATCCTGGCTTGACTTTTAACGCCCCTCACAGGATCCATAAATCTGTTTATTAAAAACTAACATATAATTGCACTTAATAACAGACTGCATATAACTGACATGAAAGGGTGATTTAATGGTTAGTACTGTGATTCCCACGTTTTGGCATGTTCTCCCCTTGCTTAGAGGGTTTCCTCTCACATTCCAAAGACATGCAGATTAGGCTAATTGGCGTTACCAAATTACCCATAGTGTGTAAATGTGTGTGTATGTGAGAATGTTGACAATGCTGTCCTACCTTGGTCATACAAATTTGAATAAATCCAATGGTCAACACTGGCTGGGGTCTTTGGTTGGACTACAGACTCACGATTCAAAGAACTTTATTTATCCCAAAGGGAAATTGCTTATAGAGGTTCCTAGATGGATGGATGGATCGACATAATTGAGAATACAACAGAAAATAGCTAGTTTCATTTAGCTTTCTTTGCTTCCTTTTTTGACCATGTATTTTACATAAATGTAAAACATATGGATGATTCTAACTAACTGGGTTTATGCATCATCATTGCTATTGTTTTCTGTCCACATTGACATAAAAATCACATTCATAATAATATAAAAAAATAAACTTGAGATTAGATTCAAGAAATTTTATTTGTCACATATATGCATATACATACACATATATACAACAGTAGTGAAATGCAGTGCAACAAACTCCAGACTGTGCAAAAAAAAGGAGGGGGGGGGGGTGTATGATGTATGTATATACGAAATAAAATAAATAAATATATATATATATATATAATAAAAATAAAAGATTTCATTTTGTATAAGAAACAACTTCATTTGACAAAATTAGTACTAGTATTTATTTTAAAGAAGTTTTTTTTTTTTAATGCATAGAAATAATTTACAATCCCCCAGAAATAGATGACATAGAAGTATGCTCAACAATTTTGTAGTTAATTATAGGAAAAGCTATAAGCTTCATACAATTTGTGTTTCAACATTATCCACTTTTTTCTCTCTCTCGCTCTCTCTCCTTTGCATGCCATGTCAAATCTCTAAAACACATCATATTTCCACAGCTTAGCACTCAGGTTAATAGGTCACGTCTACAAAAAATATCATCCACAACCCAAAACACATTCCATGTTTGGTTCACTTCCATCAACTGGGTGGATTCAGGGTCAAATCAGTTTTTCACTGTAGTTAAACCACAGTAGAGTTATTTCAGTCATTTAGGTGTGTACACAAGCTCCCTGATGATCAAAGGAACCACACCAAAATCACAACAGCATTTAATTCAAACCATTAGACTTTCAAATATACAGAGTTTAGGATGAAATTTCACTCTGGTCCACCTTGGCAACCAGACTAGCAGCAGGTGTGAAAGCACCCCAGTAGAACAGATCAGAGGAGAAAGATTGGCTGAGTAAGTGAGAGCAGTTTCGTTTACCGAACATGTTTTTTTTTTTTTTTTATGTGTGTGTCCTTTCTACACTGCAGCCAGTCATGGCCTGAGCTGACAGCCGCTCGAATGCATAATTCAGCTTTATTAATGCTGTTTGTCTTCATGAGCTCTCATTAATCTGCATGAATGATGGCCGTGCTCAGGTTCGTCGGGGACAACAGGAGACAAAACGGACTAATCAAACACAGCCTGCTCGAAAGCCACTGACCTCAATCTCCACACCCTGGCACTAAATAATTCCCAAAACAAACTGGCAAATAGGAGGAGTGAGGTCTTCTCTCATACGAGTGCATAGTATTAAAAAGCCGACAGCGCGTCTGTGATCATCTCTGTCTTGCTCAGGCACACAATACATCTCTCTTAATCCTCCACCCATTCTTTTCCAGAGTGTACTAGATGCATGCATAGAGAAACAGCTGTGAGGAGTAAAACAGAGATTTGTCAGGACATGTCAAACAGCATGGTCATGTTCGCACAAGGCCGTGTTCACTAGAAACCACAAATAAAACACGTTCATACAGACATGCCCATTGACTCCAGCAGCTGGAACCCCGAGGCCAAGATTAATGCCAGCTTGAATGCTACACCTGTGCACTATTTTACAAGAGAGAATTAAAATATATATACGTGTGTGACAAATCTACATAAAGCAGCCTCTATATTAATTTCAGGAAATTTATTGCTTTTTTATTTATTTATTTTTTTTTAACATTACTCCTTTTGGAATTTTTTTTTTTGACATAATATATTTGAGTGCTAGAAAATGAATACAGCTACTAGTGAAGTAGAATACAGCTTCAAATACTTTACTCGAGTTGAAGTAAAGGAGTACAGTGGTACCTCACGCCCTGCCTCACGAATTTTCACCTTAAGAACTAAAATTTTGAAAGAAATTTGTCTCTGCATACAAAGCATTTTTGGCACACGAACAAACTACCCAATCCGAATCAAACTCCGGCTACGTTTGCAAGAGCCGTACAAAACTTGTTTGCGTCAGTGGAAAGCCAAGCTAGCTCTGCGATATATGCAAAGTTCGCGAAACGGAGGAGGAAAAGGGCATCATTGCAGCCTGAGCATATGATTCATTTATTGTGTCCTCAACCATTCAGAGGAATGTCTGGGTGCGAGACATGTCGGGGTCGTTCTCTGGTGGCTTGCAACAGGTGCGGGCTACCGCACACCAGCGCGTCTGTTTGGGATGAGCAGCGCCTCGGTGTGCCTGATTACGTCATTAAACCACAAAGAAGTCGCAGTTTTAATGACGTACAGAACGCAATGCCTCAGAAAATCCGAGAAAGTCACATTAGCACATATCTGATTTATATCTGATTTATTTCCACATATGGAGGAGGCCTGAAACCGATCTCAAAATATCGGAATGCATGCGTTTTTTTCCTGTTTACTCGGACATGTAAAATATCCGATATGTGTCACATAGGAGCAAAAAATCGGAATTGGGTCATATTTAACTGACAGTGTAAACGTAGCTTAAGAGAGCGAGAGAGAGAGTATTTTTGCATTTTGTGCAAGATTTTGTGAAATACATAGGACTATGGGTCCCAAGAATGTTAGCAAGGATGGACGCACAAAGAAAAAGGAGCCACGTTTTGTTTTTAAAGCAGCCAGGAGAAATCATAAATTAAAGGGTAAGTGAGGTTTATTTTACTTCCGTTGCATGTCTTTCTAAATGTTTTGATTATTTTTATATGCAAAAACGATTATAGTGCTGGAAATTGCATTTGTATTAATACAAAATTTCACCTCATAAATCGCCTCCAGAACGGATTAAATTTGTACCACTGTGTGTATGAAAACAATAGTACAAGAAAGATTTTTAAAAAAGGAGACGATGACTCAAATCACACAATGATTTTCATTAACTTTACCCCAAGCATATAGGATTAGCTATAAGGCTAACCAGTGACCGTTGTTTTTGCATCTTTCAAACATTAGCTGGCATCATATCTTTGGTGATACAAATTAGAGAAATGCTAATTCTTAGTTAAAAATACCAAAAAGTGTACACAGCATCAGATTACGCTAAAGGTTGTTGGCATCATGTTTGCGAAAGTGTAAATTTTTTGGGAGTTTATCTGACATCAAGTCCTTGAAGCTACCCGATGCTAGCAAGTCAGGAAACAAAAAATTACATGATTGTAGAGAAATTGAGTGATTGTGTTTTTTTTAGTTTGTTTTTTTGTTTGCTTGTTGTGGTTGAAAATGTGAGTATGAATTTGAGGGTTTCCAATTTAATAACGGTCATGAAACATATTAGCTGTAGCATGTTAGCTAAACTAATAAAACAACCACATTAGCAAAAACTGTTATTTCCTAACTCTGGTAATATACACACAAACCAAAAGCTAAAACTCAATATATGAGCTTTGTTAAATATGTGCTTCATAAAAATCCTTAAAATACCACAGATACCTTTAACATTTTCTCTATACAGCAAAAAAATAATAATAATAATAAAATAAAAAAAAGCTGATATCTGTCTGTTGCCCAGTCACCACAGGAATACCATACACCCAGAGACAGGGTTGACCTTTAACAGGTCCCCAATTAACACAATCGCCAAGTGTCAACCTTAATAATATGTTGGTTAGCATGGGGATGGTCATTAGCTGGACACCAGGGGAGCTGAAAACCTAAAGGTCTGAGGTAAAACTAGACATTAAACGAGATGAATCGGAAAAGAGGAGCCACAAACCTGGCCAGCTTCACTCCTGGAGCGTTTCACACCAAATTCATCACACCTGCTTTAGTTCTCAGATGTTAAAGCCTTGAATAGTTGATCAGCTGTGTTAGATTAGGATCTGAACCAAACTGTGGAGGAACGCATTGCTTCAATGATGCAGTCTTAAAAAATGTTCAAGTAAATTAATGTCATTTGATTTACACAATTAGGTTTTTTTTTTTTACAACAACCATTAAATCAAAGTAGTTAAAGCAAAATTTGTTTCAGGAAATTTATGTTTTTATTTGCGCAGAAAAGAACTTGCCAAACCGCACTTCCATTAACAGTTAACATCCCTGCAGTGATGAATAATATGCAACGTCGACCTTACAGTGCACTTTCTTTTCAACCAAGTTGAGAAAGTATGAAAGTAAGTGGAAAGACTGGAGTTCTGCATTGAACTTTTACAAGCAATAAAAAAATAAATGAAATAAAGCAATAAATGTTTCTAGGTTGTCTCCATGGATGTCAAACAATGTAGCAGCTTAACCGAGTTTCCAGAAAAGGAGAGAGAGAGAGAGAAAAAAAATAATAAACTCCAGTAGAACTAATTCACATATCACGTCTTAAGAGTTTATGGACCAGTGGACTGTAACTTCCAGTTTACTGCTTTCCAGTGTTGCCATTTCAGAATAATAAGGCTGCCATTTTTCACCTTCAGTTTCTTTACAGCTCAGATAGCCAAATGCTACAGAATTAATATCTAAATTTACAAGGGTGTTCAACGTTCAAGGCGTAATGGAGGTTGATTTCTTAGAGTGCAACCTTCCAAGCGGCAGTGTTTAACCTGAAAATCAGCAGGCCATCAAGATGTAAAAGAGGCTTTTACAGCAGTATATATTATCATTCAATCAGGGAAATCAGAGCGCACTCGGGGACGATTAAAAACAAGCTGAACAAAGAGGGTTTAAAGAAGGAACTTGTGAATCTGGTGGTAAATCTCTTTCACCAGAGTGGAACATCTGATCTAAACAAGAACTTGGCACAGGTTTTACTCCAGATGCTCTTCCTGACACTTATTTGTGTTTGGGATCAGCATCACATCAAGTGGGAACCAAACCCAGGTCTTCTGCATGGTAAATGAGAAACCTACACTGAGCCACCAATTCCCTATAATCTCCGAGTGGTTATTCATAAGGAATCTCCTTCAATCCTCCTATATATACACAAAAAAACCCACACAGGTTTGAATAATCAAACAGTTAAAAGTTTCATCAACTGGATAATTATTGCAGTGATTAATATGGTTCAGCCGCCAACAAGTTTTATTTTTTTTTTTAACTTAACTGATGCACTGAGCAGTTTCTCATTTCTTAAACAATTATGTCAGAAATCATACCCTGTGGTCACTGCATAGATTTGATTCAGTGTCAGAAGGGTCAAATTATTGTCCGGAATAAAGCAGAGAAAACAACTAAGGAGATTTCTGAAACTACTAAAATTGGGTGAAGAGCTCAATGCATTATTAAAACCTGGAAGGATAGTGATTCGAGGAAGAAATAACATCCTGAATGTTTGTGATCGGCGATAATTGTTTACTTTTTTATACTCTATACGATTGACTCAGGTAAGTCCAATGCTGAAAGCCATGCCAATATTCATGTTCAATAGTAAACGAATTATAGGTGAATTAATCATTAAAGACGAATGATTAATTCATGAGGTATTAATAAATAAGCATTGTTATACAATAAAAATACATTTTATTAATAGATTAATATCTGTTGTCAGGTTAAAAGATTTGTAAGAAACGTTTAATTGAATCATTTTATCATGCTCAATAATCTATTTGTTTTTCTTTAATGATACGAATGTATAATGATAATTGTCAATTTCTTTGATAATTTTGTTTTAAAAGCGTCGTTAAATTACATCCCAGATTAGCAGATGTCGACATTCAAAATGTGTACTATCCTGCACAGATTCAAGTTTCCTTT
Source organism: Clarias macrocephalus (assembly GCA_011419295.1). NCBI lineage: Eukaryota > Metazoa > Chordata > Actinopteri > Siluriformes > Clariidae > Clarias > Clarias macrocephalus. The sequence continues at coordinate 49,163 of JAAGKR010004786.1, read as the reverse complement.
ACTTATGACCTAAACCAGTTCATGATTCAATCACTGATCAATTCTCAAATCAGTTACCAATCAACTCCAACTGCTCAATGAGATAAAGTATTCACACTCATCCTGAGTGTCATCTAGGCAGGAAAACTCAGCACTCCACTGACCCTGATGTGCTGCCTCCAAGTGTCTCTGTGGCTCTTTACTGGTGAGTTTTCATGCCCAGGGTATATTTTTTAAGAAACGATTCACAGCACAGTCCTTGTTTTAACCACACCAAGAGCTAATAAGCACCTATGACTCGAAAACAGTGGACTGAAAAGTAATAGGGGAAGCTACATCAGCCACAGCAACGACAGCAATTTTGAATATGAGTGGATCATTTCACTCTCTAATTGCCCTGTGTACTTTGTTAATGTTTTAGTCACTTACAATAAATGTCATTCAGAATGAACATCTGGCTAACTCAGACCACAAGTCCCATGTGGGAGAAGCCTGGCTTGGCTTAATGATCCTCTAAACCTAGGCTGTTCCTGTGTTGCACTTTGCACAGTCGTGCCATGGACATGTCTTAATCCCATTTGGTGGTAGATAATTACATTACATACAAGACAGCACTAATACATGGAACAATACGTAGGGGTAGGATTCTTGAATCTTCCTGGAGGGAAAGGCCTTCAAAGCAGACTATGTTGCAGTTTCTTGTTTACATGATGTCATTTATTTATTTGGATCTTTTAACTTTAAAAGAAAAGTCAGGAAATTTCTGTTATAATGTAAGCGAAAACAGGAAATGACTTGCATCAGAGCGGTTGCAAAACATTAAACAGATGGATTTAAAAAAATATATATATATGCCCAACAGGAACCCTAACATTGAATTAGCATTGTAATGTAGTAAAGTGTAAAGGCGTCGATGATGTTCACCAAGGTTGCTTTTGAAAGTTAGAATGATGTTTCTGCAAGGACGTTGAGATGATGCTGAATGAACACTATAAACACATCCTCAAAACTATAAAATTGTTCCCTTTATTTAAAGCATTTAAGCGGAACATTCACTCCGACCAGATTCATAGTCCCTTAAGTTTCACAACAGCTTCCCGCACACAGCAAGTGTGTCTCATGTCATGCATCTCTTAGTGTTGCAATGTAGTCTCTCTATTTAATTTTCTTTCTGAAATACCATGAGGTGCACCTTAGATACCAAATGACTGGACTGTATTTTGGTTTTGGGGCAGCATCCAAATTGCATCACATCCCTACGCTTTCCAATTTAGATTATAGTAAAATGCTTTTGTTCACTGTTTTTCAATGGCATGTTTCCTAGTGGTCCAGAGATTTGCTCAGGTCATTTGTTTGGTGTTATTGTTGTCTGTTGTGTTAGGCGTTTGTGACGACCAAAGATTTGGGTATGCTGGCCACGAGATGCCATTATTTAATAAAGAAATACTGATAACTGGGGGAAAATGCAGTGGTATAAGCCGAATAAAACACTGCATAATAAGCAATATATATTCCTATAATATTATAGGAAAATATTCAACTTTGGGTAGTAACAGTATCCACTTTGCATCTGGATGCATCACACCATGGCATCACCAGGTTTTTTATATTCGGTCATCATTTCTTCAGAGATATGATACCAGTTGTTAAGACCACTGCTTTTCGACATTCTAGACAGGTTATGTCTATACTTATGTCTACAATTGATGCTTTTCAAAAAAAAAAAAAAAAGGCTTTCATTCCACTCACATCAAACCACAGTACCTTTAATAACTAAAATCATTCTCTGGCCTTCAGACAAGGTTAGAACTTCAGCCTATACGTCTTTCCAGAGATTTCATGTTACACACACAGAAATGGCAGCTTCAGACTGACACACCATTGCTATCAGATTGTGTGTCATGCGTGAAGGCGCTGGCAGGCAGGGACAGGAGTCTTTTAGCATCACGCTCCATCACTCACAGGAGACATCTGGAGAAGCGAGGGGGAAAAAAAAAACTGAAACCTCATCAAACCTTCAAGAGAAGATATCAGATCTCACACGCTATCCGTCTGCAGATCTATAACCATAAAATGGAAGGTCATGGGGATGACCCAGTCGTGTAATTGAAATAAAGAAATAAACACATAAACAAACAAACAAAAACAAACAAACATTAAAAAAGGATTTGGATATTAATCATGAGATAGAAGAGTGTGATAATGACGTTGGACCACTCAGCCTTCAATTCACACAGGAATCAACAAATGTAGATGTGAAAGTATGCCTGATATGCATATGAGCCATTTTTAGATACGTAGAATCCAAACTGAGAGTGTGATGAAGCCCAAAAAAGAAAAACCCAAAGGAAATCTTTGTGAATAAATTACTGTATAACGGTCATACAACCCAATTTCTAGTTTTTGGTATAGAATTATGTTAGCTAACACATATGATTAGATTCGTTTATTTTAATGTTACTTTGTGGTAGCAGTTTTTTTTTCTATTTTAAAATGTCACTCTAATAGAAACCAGAGCTTTTTTTTCGAGACCAATGGGCTTGAGGTAAGCATCCAGGATGGGATCTTTACAGGAGACAATGCAGACGTAGAGATGTAGAGAATCCAGTGAAACCCACGTGAGCACATCCTAAACTCCATACCAACAGTAACCCTAGCTCAGGATTCATCTCGTTACCTCATCGCATATTGCAATTGGTTTGTATTTCCATATCATCATGTACAATTATACCAGTATACAATTTCCCCCCCAGAGATAAAGATTCTCAATTTTATATTCCCATAATGGGGGGAAAAAAGTCATCATCAGAACTCATCATGAGTTTCCTTGAAATCCAGTATAATTTTAATCGCAGTAGGTGATAAAGTGCAAAGTTACGGAAACTATAAAACGGTATCCATTCACTATTAAAAGAATGTAACCAACATTAAAAGATGTAACCAACCCTCCCAGCTTGTGGTAGCCAAGGCAGCATCTGGTTCTGAAAAATGAGTCCAACATCCAGGTCCTCGAATATCCCCATGCAAAAATGCTAACAGAAATTAAACACATTTGCAGTCTGGTACAATAAAATGTTTTTGGTCTGCATAGCTACTGTAGATTTCCCATTTAAAGCAACTGTACGGTTGGTGAATTTTTATGCAAGTCTTCAGTTAAAATTACAACCAACAGCCATTGACTCCATTCATTCTGGCCATTTAGGCATTTATGGATTAAGCGGGGTTTAGGCGGAGTCCGTTCCTGTCAAGATAGTAAGAACCAGAGCTTCTACAGCTGAGCTTCAATACTGCTCTTGAGAAAAACTATGGGTGATGTCACGGAGGATTTATCAAGTCCTTATACAGTCTGTGTTAGAAACCAGCTGGCGGTTACATGATGCGGTGAAGCAGAATGATTGGTCCCCTCCCTCAATCCCACACTGGACAGCGTTCACATTATTATTTTTCCTCCATACTCAGGTGCGCTTGCGTATTTTCACCCTCCAATACAGCAGGTGGCAGTAGGCACCTGGTTGGTTAGTGAGTCACCATTAAACACAAAGAGAAGAAGAGAATGACGATTCGCGCTATGCGAACTCCTTCCTTTTTTATTAGTTATGGCTGAGATCGGCGCATGCTACAGTACTTCCATGTTCAGGTATGATTGTCTGAGTATGCCGTCCCATGATTGAGACCACCTTTCCCAGTCGACTCGGGCACGGTTTCTGATCTGGGAACGCTTGTGTTCTCACTGATCAACATGAACCAGACTTTAAAGTCAAGTGTTCTCAGAAACGTCCCTAATATGAAAACGCCCTTAAGCAACACTTTACTTTGGGGTAAAAGGTTGTTTCCCATCAGACCATCCCTCCCACCTGACCCGTTTTCCGTGCTTAGCGTTCGCTCTCCTTCAGACGCCAGCCTCAGGCCTAATAAGAAGTAAAAGCCAATGGGTCCATTTTAGTTCATAAATCCATTTTATCCCCATTTTTAGTGAATTCACCTTGAATTTAAGACCTGATTATTCCCTGCTGACAGGACATCCGAGCGACTTACTCCTTCCGCGTTTAGGACGTTCCTAATTATCGTCATTTTACGACCTTTTTGGTCTGGAGTAATTATTTCAGGAGAAAGGAAGCGCATTAAAGAGTCCTAAAAACCGAGGTTAATAAAAAGCAGAATGAGTGAAGTGCAGTAAAAGGGATGATGAAAGCTCTTCTTGAGTAAAGAGCGTAGGTAAAAGAGTGTTTGTCACCAACACGCAGGTGTGATCGACTGAGTGATCAAAACACGCAGTATTTGCACTTAATCCCTTTTGCTGCCGGGTTGCTTAAGCCCACCCGTGACTAAACAGCTTCTCCAGAGGGAGATGACGCTAAGTCGTTCTTGGACGATGAAAGGAGAGAAAATGAGCTGTTGGTGGCAAGAAAGAAGTGGGCTCATTAAAAACACGCGTTGCTGGGCTGTAGGATGGGACCCAGAACAGAATCCAATTATCACCTGCCTCCCTCCCACCACCACATCAATAATCCATTACAAAAGAAGCCTTTACATGAGAAACGCACTCAAGCGGGTACAGAGACCAGTGTCTCTCTCTCTTTCTCTCTCTCTATTTCGGCCACCTGTTTCACTCAGGAGGTTCAACTCTGTAACCCCCCCCCCCCCCCCCCCACACACACACACACACATATACACACACACACTGCTCAGTCACTTCCATATAACATCGCCAGTGTTCTATACACTTGATACACAGCTGTGGTATGTGGATAACTTGGATAACAAATACTTGTGGTGTGTGAGAGTGGTTTGTGAGTCAAGGAATCTCCTTCCTTCACACACACACACACACACACACACTTCCATTAGAGTGTAATGGAGCTGAAAGCCTCTCCTCCATGGAGTAAGAATGCAATTATGCCTATGCAGGCAGCGCCGTTACTCATGTGACACTTCTCTTAAATCAGACGGCTGTAACACAATGCATATGCCATTCATGAACAACATCCCAAATCATTCAATAGCCGTTTGCACATTTGCGAGTTTTACTGCCCATCATCATCATCATCATCATCATCATCATCGCTCTTTAACTATTTCATTCATGTTTTTGTTTGCAGTGTAACATACTGTAGGTCAGAAGGCTGGGCTGTAAAGAGAATCAGATACAGGACAGCTCTCTGTTTGAGTGTGTGTGTGTGTGTGAGTGTGTGTAAACTGCCGCAAATGTAAAGTGAAGCTGCAGGAAAGCTGCACTGTGGATTCCTCCTCAAGGTCTTTCAGCATTTCCCTCACGCACTTTAACTGCCTCGTCTGGCGTCTTGCCCTCCGGAAGATGAAAAAAGCAGGTTATGTGGGTCAGGTCACATCACTCGTAAAGTGGATCATAAATCAGAGAAGATGTGGCGTATTGCAAGGCAGTCCTGAAAACAATGACACAAGGCTTCATTGTAAATCTCTATATTTAGATAAACAGAGTATATATTTTCATATAGTAGAGTCATAAATAGAAATAGAAAATAGAATATTGTTTTCCAAAACATAATGTCCGTGAAGCGATATAGAAATGAAGTGGTGAGTGTGAAGAAGATGAGGTAGAAGAAGAAGAAGAACTGGGAGGGGAAAGAAAAAGGAAAATGAGGAGGCAAAGAAAGAGGAAAGAAAAGAAAATGAACAGAAGGTAATGGAGGATAAGAAGGAAATGGGAAGAAGTAGAAGGAGGAAACAGGAGAAAATATGAAGAAGAGGAAATAAAAGATATGGAGGATGAGGAGGAAAGAAAAAATAAGAAGAAAAAGAAGAATGAGGAGGATGATAGAAGAAGAAGAAGGATGGGGAGGAGATGATGGAGGATGAGGAGGAAAGAAAAAAGAAGAAGAATGACAAAGACGAGGAAAGGAGATGAAGAAGAATGGGAGGAGGTGATGGGATGAGGAGGGAGGAAGGAGGAGGAGAAGGAAAGAGAGAGGAAAAGAAAAATAGCAGATGATGGAGTATGAGGAGGAAAGGATGGAGGATGAGGAGGAAAGGAGAAGAAGAAGGCGAGGAGAAGAAAAGGAGGAGATGATGGAGAAAGAGGTAGGAAGAAGAAGAAAAAGAAGACAAATGGGAAGGAGAAAAGAAGGAGAGGAAGAAAAGAAAAATGAGGAGGAAGAGAGATGGGGAGAAAAGTAAAGTGGTGGAGAAATGATGATCAATCAGTGAGGAACATGGGCAGCAGAGGAGCATAAAGGAGAGGTGACGCACAGAGAAGAACGATTAAATGAAGTAAGAGGAGTCGTAGAAGAGAAAGAAGATGATGATGACGAAAAGGTACAAAAAAAGGAGTGGAAAGGGAGAAAATGGAAAATGGAGACGTGGAGGCTGATGAAAAAAGAGCAAAAAAAAAAAAAAAAAAGAACGGAAAGTAAAAACCAAGATGACAGCAAGATGACAATGGTGACTAAGGAAGACATGTTTTTTTAAGAAGGAGAAGAGGAGGTGATGAGTGTTAAAACATTCTGAGAGGAAAGAAGAAGAAGAAGAAAGGTGCAGAAGCACCGCAGAGACTCAGGCAGCGGTGGAGTCGGAATGTTCCACTCACTAACACAGAACATTAACCACTGAGTCACGGCTGTCCCTGAGCTCAGACCTGAGAGCGAAAGCCGAATAATCCCCTGGTCTGTTGGCTCTTTTTATTCGCAAACGGCATGGTTTTACTTCTGCCTAATCACACTGTGTAATAGCGGGTCATTTCCTCGTGCGGGCTCTAAAATCCAGTTACGATCCATTTCGAACATTTATATCAGCGTCCACTGAAGGACAAAAAGCAATTTCCTTAAATATTAAATAATGCCTGGTCTCCATATTATCCATTTCCTAAATTGGTAATGACAGGGCTTAGAGTGCAACATCGCACCATTTCTATTCTGGCGACGCGTTATGTAATCAATAACAAGTAATAATTATTAGAGATAAGTGTTAATAATTCAGCGCGCGCCAGCAGCATACAGGAGCGAGATGGGCCTGTAGTGCGGATCTTCTCAGCTCCTCCTGGACTCGTATGGAGAAAAAGGAGCTAGACGTTGTTATCGCAAAAAATCTTACTCATCGAGAGAACGCGAGCACAAAGGGACTGAACCTTTTAGAGTGTCTGTTACATCATTTTGACTCTGCATTTGTGCCAGCTTTATTATTTAATTCTTTTTTTCCCACCCACTTTTAGACTCTTTCATAAACGATCCGGCGCGAGACGAGGACTCGGACTGCAGCAGAAGAAGACGTGCCAGCAGAGATGGGCTTCTTTTACAGGAGATTAAACACAACCTAGAGGAGGGGTTCGAGCTGGAGCGAGAGAGAGAGAGAGAGAGAGAGCGAGAGAGAGAGATCTCATTAGTAGGCAAAGTACAGCAAGTCTACAGCCCTTGATACGACGCCACGGCTTGATGTGGTGCCAAACGGCGAGCCGAGAGAGCCATGATTTCCCTCTTTTTCTCTCCAGCTGATTCCGGTCAGGATCATATATCACTGAGACATGAACACTTACAGCTTATGTAGGCTTAAGAAGTGCTTTCCAGCCTTATTCGCTGTAATGTACGTGTGTGTTTCTGACATTTTTTTTTTCCCCCTTCCTATTTTCACTGGGCCACAGAACAGCGTGAGCTATGAGACAAGCCGCAGGAGCTTCACACACTCAGACAGCTCGCTCCTGCACAATTAATGGAGGAAGAGAGAAACGAGAGCACTCCAGGGAGGATGGAGGACGGAGGGAGAGGGGGATGGGTGGGGTGGTGGGAATCAGTCAGGCCGTGCAATAGGGTTAAAGAGAAAGAAGATGATTTTTAAACAGATGGCTGAAAAATGCAGGTGCAAATCCTAAATATTACTCTCCAAGCCTCACTGAAATCTGAGCAGATAGCGGAGGAGAGGTTCTTATTTTGAGAGAAACCCAATATGTTCTAAGGTAAGACAGTTGTATCGTGAGAGGTGCTCAAGCCAATTTAAACCTCTGATTGTGCACACAGTTATGAGAGTAAAAAATTCCCTTCATTTCACTATATAATCCCCTTCTACACTAATGCACTTATCCCAGTGTTTCACTCCTGCTTGGACACCATCAAGATAGAACGTTTTCTCAGAACAGCAGAGCCATGATCAGACTGCCTGCGTCCCGTCTGAAACGCCGGCCTCCCAGGAACCTTATTTATTTCTTGTTTTAGATTCAGTTAATTAAAAAAATGTCAGCTAAAGCCAATCAGAAAAAAAGCATGTACTGGTCAATAAGCAGCAAGCATTTTTTTGTTTGTTTGTTTTGTTGTATTTTAAACCATTCTTGTGTTTTATATATGTTGTGGGGGTTTTATTTGTTTGTTTGCTTTTGGTGTTTATCATTTGATATTTTCTTTCATTTTGATTGATTAGGGGTTTTTATATTTGTAGGTGTAATTTTGATTTGTTGCATTTATTATTTATACAGTAGTTGTAATTTTGATTTGTTGCATTTTTTATTTATAGTTGTAATTTTCATTTGTTGCATTTTTTAAGTTGTATTTTTTATTTGTTGCATTTTTTATTTATAGTTGTAATTTTCATTTGTTGCATTTTTTATTTATACAGTAGTTGTAATTTTTATTTGTTGCATTTTTTTATTTGTTGCATTTTTTTATTTGTAGTTGTAATTTTCATTTGTTGCATTTTTTATACAGTAGTTATAATTTTGATTTGTTGCATTTTTTATTTGTAATTGTAATTTTGATTTGTCACAATTGTTTTTATTTGAAGTTGTAATTTTGATTTGTTGCATTTTTTATTTGTACAGTAGTTGTAATTTTTATTTGTTGCATTTTTTAAGTTGTAATTTTTATTTGTTGCATTTTTTTATTTATAGTTGTAATTTTTATTTGTTGCATTTTTTCAGTTGTAATTTTTATTTGTTGCATTTTTTATTTATACAGTAGTTATAATTTTGATTTGTTGCATTTTTTATTTATACAGTAGTTATAATTTTGATGTGTTGCATTTTTTATTTATACAGTAGTTATAATTTTGATTTGTTGCATTTTTTATTTGTAGTTGTAATTTTGATTTGTTGCATTTTTTTTGTAGTTGTAATTTTGATTTGTTGCATTTTTAATTAGTGGTTGTAATTTTGATTTGTTGCATTTTTTATTTATACAGTAGTTATAATTCTTATTTGTTGCATTTTTTTAAGTTGTAATTTTGATTTGTTGCATTTTTTATTCATACAGTAGTTGTTATTTTGATTTGTTGCATTTTTTTAAAGTTGTAATTTAGATTTGTTGCAATTTTTTTTTTCATTTAAATCATAATGAAATCATTTTGATTTGTCATGTTTTTAATTTGATGTTTTGGAATTATCTTTTACGTAAAAACAGCTGGACTAAGAAGTATGCATTTATTTTTTACTGTGACACTAATAGCAAAATGGTATTGTGAAGAGCCAATCTGGAACAAACCATTAATAGCTATGAACTAGCCACTAACAGTTAAGCAGTAAAACATAACTCAGTCATGTTCATTTTATGCAATTGGATTTTCAATTTGAAACAGAAAATCTATTCAACGCCAGACGGGTTATCTTCGGTTTAAATCAGAGAAGTAAAAAAAAAAAACTGACGATGGAAATGAACTCAACTGCGCATGTGCCCACACACTGATGACAGAAATAAACCTTACACTTTTTGAATCTCACTCATTTGGAAATGTCCTCGTGTCCTGTGTGCGCACACTTAGTGTCTTGGAAAAGATCCTGCCTGTTCGTGTTCTTCCTGTCTATTAAATCTGGATGACAAAAGAAGCTGTAAAGACGACGGACACAGTCAGGGCAGAACTTGAAACCAAGCAGCAGCACAAAGGCTTGTGCTACCTGACCTCAGCCCCGAGCATCCAATGGCCTCTTTTTCGCTAACAAGCAAAGACTGGAAATCAATTAAAACGAGTGGAACCATAGGAGGCTGAAACTGGCAATGCTGTGACCAAGGGACAGACGGTCTGTCTGAGCTGAAATAACAGAGAGCAGGAGCCTGAGAAGGACAAAAGAAAGACAGAGGTGAGATAGAGGAACAGACAGGAAGCTTCAAACAGGGAAAGAGTGACGGACCAGGAGGCGATGAGCAGCGGGAAGAGGTGAAAAGGTGAAAAGAAGACGAGAGAAAAAGAGATTGAGGGATGGAATGGAGAAAGAGCGAGGGAATCAGGGGAGATCGGGACAGCCTGGTGTCTCTATCCGTCTTCTTTTCGACGCTTAATGACGTCCCAAGTGACAGGCGCTGGCGTTTTCTCCTGGCAGCTGCTAGATTCACCAAATCTATCTCCACTCCTTTTAAAGGATGAAGGCACCAGATGTGACTCGATTCCGCCGGCTAGAAAACGGAGGAACATGGACGCAAGAGTGAATTCCCCAAAGCTGGAACTTTGCTATCCAGACTAGTGCGAAATAGAGCACATTTGTCAAAGTTCCGTCTAAAATGTAGAGGTTTCGTAACAAAGCATCAGGGATTCGCTATGAAAATTACAACCGCTGCCAAGTCCACACTCTAAGCACAGGGCATGCTTCACCATCTGCAGTGTGCTGGGAAATGTGGGAGGCCTGGAATTGAGACGGCAAATTAATTAATTCAGTCGTGTTTCTGTAAAGAGTCGATGACATGTTCTTTTGGGAAACGCAATCGTTTTTGAATTATATAATTCAAGCACTGGATATTACTGACATAATCTTGCAGTGGTGTCGCAGTCACCACTATGCTAGTGGTTTAATTCCCAAGGTTTTAAGCTAACCTATTTGTGCTATAATTGCAATGCAGGGGGATTCATTTAGATTAAAAAAAAAATTATAATAAAAAACCTTCTTGCATCCAGAAAAACTAATGTCCCCTTCAGGCAACAGTGCATCAGAATAAATGCCAGTGGATCTCTATGGAATGAGTAAAAGGGAAAGCGTATTTGTGTGTGAACTGCAGGATCAGTTGTTTATTGATCCTTTTTATAATCATCAGACTTTAGTTATAAAATGCCAACATCAACAACAACAAAAAAAAAGATGTTTAGTTGTATTTGTTTTTTTGGGAGGAAATCTCATATGGATGTTGGGAATCTTCTTGTATAAACAAGAGATAAAAGGAAGGTAAGTAACACACAAACCTTGTTTAATAGAATATATAATGAAAATGTTTATTTAAATGGATAAAACAAATGTTACATCATTATTTCATATATATTTTTACAAATCATTCAAAATCCTTGGAAATGTGACGTGTAAGTGGAGTAAAACGCTTCAGGATTCAAAACTAATCAACTTCAGGAGAGTAACAACTCTGAAGCAATGCTGCTTTGTGTTGAGCCACATCACACCATTAATTATTTTCCCATAACAGCACAGCCCACAGGGTTTTAGTCCTTATTTAACATAAAGTACATTTTGTATCATAGTTTTAATTTCAGTTTTATTTGGAGTTCTATATATTGCTGAGCAGTGTTGTGTGTAGAGTACTCGGATTACTTTTTTGATGTAACGAGTAATCTAACGTCCGCCATTTAAGTACTCAGTTACTTAGTTACTTTTTCAAAAATGTAATCCGTGAGCCAGACAATTTATGTAATCCGTGAGCCAGACAGCAGTCATTCCCAATCCATTAGTGTGTGTGTGAGAGGAAGTCGCCCTACAAGCCCCGCCCCCGATAACCCGCCCCCTCTGTTATACCCCCATCTCACCTATGTGTGTAGTTAACAGATTATGGGCCAAACTTCGCTGTGTGATGATGGCAGAATAATTATAAAGGTCTTGACTAAAACGACATGCATGAGGAAGCACAAAGGAGTTTTCATTTTCTGCAATGGAAAAGTCCTCTAACTAGTTACTTTTATCAGAAAGTAACGCAGTAAGTAACGGATTACTTTTTGAAGACAGTAATTATGTAATGTAATGAGTTACTTTCAAAAGTAACATCCCCCAACACTGTTGCTGAGTACTGTATTCAACTGCCTGGAAAATAATAATAATAATTATAATAATATTTAGGTGGCATGGTTGCTAAGTGGTTAGCACTGTCGCCTTACACCACCAGGGTCCGGGTTCGATTCCCAACCAGGTTCGATTCCCGTCCCTGTGTGTATAGAGTTTGCATGTTCTACCCCATGCCTGATGGGTTTCCTCCGGGTACTCCAGTTTCCACCCACAGTGCAAAGACATTAGGATTAAGATTAGGCTAATTGGCGTTCACAAATTGCCTGTAGTGTGTGAGTGATTGTACAGTATGTGTGTGTGTGTGTGTGTGCCCTGCAATGGATTGGCACCTGTCCAGGGTGTCCCCCGCCTCATGTCCTAAGCCTCCTGGGATAGGTGCCCCCGCGACCGTGAATACAGGATAAAGCGGTATACACGATTACTCACTAATAACTAATTAATCTATTTAAAATAGAATAAAATAAAATAACGTGGTCAAATTGTGGCCTTTGACTCTTTCATAATTTGAGTTCTTGAATATACCTGTGCTATAAAAGGGAAGAAAAACTCTACACATGTGATGTCCTGGTCATTCAGTATTCAGCATTCAGGTCGTCAGCTGACTTCATTTTGTGCATGATGGGTGCACAGTTTTATTTGTTTGCTTCCTTACCCTGATGCACCAGGCGCCCTTGAATAAGGTCAATCTGAACTTATTAGACCACATGACCTTTTTCCATTGGTCCAAAATCCAAACTTTATGCACAGTAGCAAATTCAAGCATTTTTTTCTGATTACTTTCACCGAGTGTCTTTCTTATGGACACACAGCTGTTTAGTCCCAGTCCTGAGTTCTCACCACACTTGGAATTCACTATTAAACATAACTCTGATTTCTAGTGTTATTTTAATGATGCAACTTCACCAAGTGTTTCATCAGCGACTTTTTTTTTTCAACCACACAAGTTGACAGTTCAGCACCATCCTTCCAGGTTTTCATAAAGAGCTTGACAGGTCTTAACCCAGTCAAGATTTCAATTTCAATAATTTTTTTTATATATAAACTTGTATATTTCATCTTAAATCTTATGTAAGTGATCAAGCCCCTGAATTAGCATGACCTGTGCCAAGTTGCAGTAAGAAACGTTCTCCAGTGAGAGACTGAGGGACCGAGTAATTAAAATTGAATTAAAACACCGAGCTGTGCCAAAGTTTTGTCCTTCCCTGGCCGGCACCCTAAAATTAGACAGAAGCTGCAAGCGGTGCCAGAAAACATACAGGAAACCTCGAATCTCTGCAGAGCGAACGAGCGCGAGAGAGAGAGAGAAGAAGAAAAAAAGGACTCGAGACTCTGGGGACATTCAAGTGCCTAAAGCTCAGTAAAGCACCGCCATCTCTGCTCATGTCAGCCCGCTGCAGCTGTTTAACATGAAAATTGATTCATATCGAGGCCTAAGTTGTTTTGGAGGGATTTGCTCGTGCGGCCAGCAGACGTCTGGAGTCAAGCGCTCCTGTTAACGAGATGCCCCCAGTTGCCATGCCAACAGTGAGACGTGAATAGTGAGCGTCTGAGAAGCGCAGATGACAGCGTCGGATCGAATCAAATAAATCTCAAGTTAAAATAGACACGTTTAATTAGCTTTTAACACTGTCTACATTTATAAACTGTCATGTTAAGGATGTTTTGTAGAACTTGACTTAAATGCATTATTTAAACACAACGTGTGAGCTCACAGTATATTATTTGCGATTCTGAGACTTGGGTAAAATTGCACGTACAAAAATATAGACTATCACACTGCCTTCTTTCCGAAGTGTGTCCTGGCGCCATCTCACACACACACACACGGCTGTTCTCATGATGTATAAGTAAATGTGATTAATCAGATCAAAGAAATATTTCGTCCTACATTGTCGACAAGTTTTTTATTTTTATTTTTTTTTTACCTATATGTCCAGCTTTAACGAGTGTATGCATCATGTCCCCTTTTTTTTTTTTTGGCGAAGATTGTAATCAGGTTATTTAAGTTACTTTCCCCTACCATCAGCAATGCCATTCCTACTGCAAACCTGCCACTCACTGAATGTTTTTTTTTCTTCTTCTTCGTTTACCCCGTGTAAACTCTAGAGATGATTCTGTATGTGTGTGAGGAACACTCAGGAGAGCTGTAGAGACATTTGTAATAAAGTGCCTGCCGAGTGTATATCATGTTTACATTAGAGTTAATCAAAAGTGAATATTTGTGGCTGGCACCCATCCGGTCATGCGCTTTTTTTCTTCTTTTTTTTTTTTTTTAAGTGATCAAATAAAAAAGTAAACATTGTTCAGCCGGCTTACCCGAGAGCCATGGTCAGGCTCATAACGATCGACATTCAAGTGCAGTTAGTTGCAATACACGTTAAACATTTCCTTTCTATATCTAATAGACAGCGTTTTGTGTGTGTTGGGTGGTGTGTGTATGTGTGTGTGGGGGGGGGGGAGCGATGGCGCCGGCGGAGTTGACAGGCCGAGATGAAGAGGAGCTCTAAGTGTCTCATTGATCTCAGTCTAGCACGGTGTAGGAAACCTGAGCGCGTGCACTCCAACCTGGAATACACATTCCATTAAAACGTCTAGACGTTAAGCACACAACGTACACGGCTCGGTCATTCAATACACTCAACATTCCTTTCTAATCCAGAAACGATGATTTATATGAGGGATTTTTTTTTCTGATTCATATCACACACCATAGGGTTGTTTTGTTTGTTTGTTTATTTATTTATTTATTTATTTATTTAGGCAGAGTAGCTTTTTTTTTCTTTTCTTTTTTTTTTACGGAAGTATCCATCAGCCTTTTATAGCTGCCCAACTTTCAGCAGATTGGGTATAAAAGAGCGTGTCAAGGCCGTGAACTGAATCCTTGCAGCACACTAGCTGTAAGGTGATGAACAAACACAGACAGGCAGGATTTAAAGGATGGCAGCAAAATATCTTTTATTTTCAAGACTCATTCACAAAAAAACAAAAAAAAAAATCAGACAACATAAAGCCATTCGCTCATTCCTTTGTGACAGCGGTTATCTGTTTAACCACACAAAGTTGCCTCGTTCGATTAACACTGTAACCCACCCACGTGTACTGTACACCGCGCGACCTGTTCGTTAAGGACGAACGAGATCGAACTGATGGATTTATTTTTTTTGTCTCCCCCAGTTTTCCAAAAGCAAGGAGAGAGATGACAAGCAGAGCGATCTCATTAACTAATTTAATCACATCGCAATATCCAGCTTCTAAACAGCGTGTTACCTCCTAGCTTTTTGAGGCTAAAAAAAGCCTGACTCTTATAACATGTTAGTTTCACTAAATCCTTTTTTTTTTCTTTTTTTTTTCAATAGAGCCTGAAAAAATAAGTCCTGTACTTATCAGGATGTAGGAGAAGAGTGCAGTAAAAGGTTATGAGCATAAAAGCCTGTGCGAGCCAAATTCCACATACAAAGACTCAGGAGTCAGATACCTTCAGAATGCTTAAGCTTTCATTTCAAAAGGTGAAGAAAAAAAAATAGATGGTTACAAAAAGCTGCAGATTATTATAACAGTTATAGAATGATATCATTCTATAACTGTATATATATATATATATATATATATATATATATACAGTACTGTGCAAAGTACTGTGCAAAGTCTTAGGCGCCATATTATCTGTAGTACAAATTTTGTTATACAAGTTTATGTCTGCATTATTATGTACAAGACCACTCCCTACAAAGATACACAACAATCAATGAATAAATAACATTACAGATGTGAAAAAAAAAAATCTATAATGTAGACTCCTGGGTTTTGCATGAAAATAGAAAGGAGCGAGTGTGACGAAGTTACCAAAAGAACTCATATTCTCCAGCACGCTCGGGAAAAACCAAACAGCTGTTTTGTTTACAATACTTTTGAAAAAATTTCTACATTAAAAAAAACTTCTATAAAAAGCCCCAAGTAATAACACAAACAATAAACGGTCAATATTTGGTGTGGAAACTCTTTGCTTGAACATGAGCAGTGGTGTTCGATGGGGTTGGGTATCGTTTGGGGTTTTCTCGATACCGGTGCCAAATCGATACTTTTAAACTGGTACCGGTGCCAAAACGGTGCCTGAACCGATACTTTGCAAAAGCCACAAAATGATGGTGGATGACTCAGGAATACATTTTCATAATAAAAAAATTTAACAATATAGTAAAAGTTTACGTACTAGCTGGAAAGCCATAATTATAAACAGAATCCATGTTACATTATTATTTTACAAATTGTTTGACCATTTGTTAGCATGAATGCAACTAGTCTACTACTAACCAGTGGAAAGGCTGCTGACGTCATCATCACTCCTTTTTTGCTACGGTTGCTATGACCGGGGCTGGAGTCATCCACACCAATAGTGCCAGCTGTTGTCTGTAAGCTGTCAGACACGGCGCGTCCCTCTGCTTTTAACTTTATTCCGTGTTCCGTCAAGTGTTTCTTTAGATTTGACGTGTTTCCCATTTACACGCGACTGCTGTAAAACATTTAATCATTTCTTGTGAAATATAGCCACACTTTCGACAGGTTAGTTCTCGGCATTTTAACGAAAGTTTAAACCTAGCAAGTTAAGATAGCGGTAGACCGCCTGCTGCCGTCAGAGCGAGTGTAACGTGCTGCATTCACGCGCATCTCGGATGGTCTCATTTCCCGATGATTTGTGCTTTTAATTTTTATAATCTAATCTAATAAATTTTTAATCTACACAAATAAAATGGACAGTAACATTACTACAACAATGTTTTGGATTTGTATTATCAAAGCTTTCCGAAGTCGACATAACACTGCAAAAAAAATGCAAAACTCACAAATTACGGTATTTCATCAGAATGCAATTCCTATAGTTTAAAGATGGGTACAAACGATAAAAAAAAAAAAACAATGAACAGGTTGACTGTTAAATATAGGTATGTGAATCAAATAAAATGTAAAGTAAATTTGCTAATCACTCGCAGGAGTAGAATGAATTTATGGGCGGAACTCTAAGATCGCAAAGCGTGATGTTTTTTTAATGCGCATGCGCAGAAAGCCTGGGTAGGGAATAATGCTGAGTAGGATGAATTGATAGAACACCTGTTCTATTTTCGGTACCCGACCCTAGTGTTCGATACACTACGATGTGTGCAGTATTCTAAATAAAACTGCTGTTAGGTTTTACTGAGCATGTTTCAGTCTACATTATTAATTTATTTTTCCCCATCTGAAAACTGGTCTGTCATGTAACGTGTCGCATTCTTTACAGGCATGCAAATATTCGTCTGTATTGTTATTATTATAATTTTTATGTGTATCTTTGTATAGAATGGTCTTGTACATAATAATGCAGACATAATAAACTTATATAACAAAATTTGTACTACAGATAATATGGCGCCTAAGACTTCTGCACAGTACTAGTAGTATATACTGTATACTAGATAGATATTATGATAAATATTTAACCTGATGTATGATGACTTTAAATTATGGATATTCTATTGCTTTTTTATTATATAGTTCTGAACACCCCAGGAGTTCCAGAACTGAAATGTGTTTCTCGTTATAATGTAAGTTCTAGTAAAAAGGGATGAAATCAGATTTTAAATGCTCCAATGTAATTTCACTAAAAACCACCTCCTTAGCACTACATTTACAACCGAATCTACAAGGGGTGTTCGAGTTCTCGTGAACGAAGGGAGTAAAACGGATCGACATTTATGCAAGATTCAAGCACAGTGCGGTGATGAGACTCTTAGCCGCAGTAAAACATTTAAATGGTGAAAACTTTTTAAACAAGGCTGCACTTTTGTGAACGACGATCCCAGCCGAGGTGACGCGGAGCCCACTGCGGTCGTGAGCCTTGAAGTCAAGAACCTAAAAAAAAGAGACGCATAGGTCTGTAGGAACTGTGAGACCAGCACCACATTACAGGAACTCGGGTGGGAGTTATCGCCACGCACAATCCTGATCTCAATACAAGTCATTTCCTCATGGTTGGGCCTTTAAATGAGTTCCTGGGAGGCCGGCGTTTCAGACTGAATCTGATCATGGCTCCAGCGTACTGATAAAACTTTCTATCTTGATGGTATCCAGGCACTTGTGAAACACTGGGATAAGTGCATTAGTGTAGCAGGGGGTTATATAGAGACATTAAGTAAGTTTTTACTCTTATTACTGTGTGATGTAATTCCAATCAAAAGTCCTGGTTTGACTTGAACGCCTCTTGTACGACGAGAAATCAGTCATGACCGATTATCAGCATCATCCACACGAGTGTCAGCATGTCTCCTCATCACCTGAGGTAAAAGTCACTCATCGTTTAAACATGAGCCTCAGCATCATCAGATAAAATTAATCACTCAGTTAATCACCTCACTCATGTTCAAAGAATGTTGGCGAAATTTTAACTGTCATTTAACAAACACTCTCGATCCAAAATCTGTACAGAGCTTTTAAAGCTCCCCTAATGTGTGTGTGTGTGTGTGTGTGTGTGTGTGTGTGTGTGTGTTAACTCTGTTAGCTCTAGCTGAATTACCCCTTATATAGATAGTGTTTTTTTTTTCATACCAGACTCCTCCTTCAAACATTACATTTCAGTGCCTATGTAAATACGTGACGCTGAGCCACGCCCTTCTTCTTATATGAGGTCACATTGGGGGGGGGGGGGGGGACATGCATTGTAGGGCCATCTGAATGTCTAAAAATGATGAATTAATAGCTCCACTTAAGTTCTGATGACGACGCGGTAGAGTGAAAGAGATTTTCCCAAATTTTTCCGTTTCCAAACTTGATTATCCTTTTCACTAGGATGTCTAACCTACAGTAACTGCTTAGGTTCCGCAAGGAAGTAAGCTAGCAAGGTTTTATCTTCAGGCAGATTGTTTACACTAATGCGTTAGTCATACTGTTTTTACCTTAGACAGGGTTAGAAATTAAATAAACCTACATTAAAAAAAAAAGTTTGAAAAAATGAATGTGTATATATATCCCCCCCCCCCCCCCCGCTACATG
>JAAGKR010004786.1:0-30200 GCA_011419295.1 Clarias macrocephalus | reverse complement strand
GGGGGGGGGGCCCCCCCCCACATGCATTGTAGGGCCGTCTGAATGTCTAAAAATGATGAATTAATGGCTCCACTTAAGTTCTGATGACGACGCGGTAGAGTGAAAGAGATTTTCCCAAATTTTTCCGTTTCCAAACTTGATTATCCTTTTCACTAGGATGTCTAACCTACAGTAGTAAGCTAGCAAGGTTTTATCTTCAGGCAGATTGTTTACACTAATGCGTTAGTCATACTGTTTTTACCTTAGACAGGGTTAGAAATTAAATAAACCTACATAAAAAAAAAAGTTTGAAAAAATTAGTGTATATATATATATATATATATATATAAAACCCCCCCCCCGCTACATGCATTAGATAGGTGTGAACACGCAACAGAATGAGCCGTGCTGCATGACATTCATGACATCCTTTTTCTCACCATACGTGTCGAAGGAAGGAAATGCAAAAACACTCAAAACGCCGGTGAATGAGCTTCACAGGCGTAATAAGCACAACCCTGCTGCTGTAGGCCATAAAGGTCATATTGTCCTACACACACACACACTTCTCACTCAGAGGGCTTGTATGTCATCATTAACTGCAGAAAGATAGACTGAATGGCTTTTTCTTTTTTTTTTTTTCTTTTTTTTTCTATAGACCTATTCTGTTTATCTGCTTTCACAGTTTCTCATTATACTGTTTGCAGATTGAGCCACCTCCTACTCACACACACAAACAAGCTCACTCGATTGCTGGATGGAGCCTGAGCACCCGGTATTGCTCATTAAAAATCTGCACCGAGGACTTGTGTCTAATGTAATAATAGAAAAGCCTGTTAGGCAGGCAGCAATCAGCGCTAGCTCTAGGGCGATGACACAGACATCAGCATTAATTGGCCGGATTGACGGAAACACCGGCTTTTTAAAAGCGAACCAATAACACACCAACACACTGGACACACAGATTCAGCCGTGTCGATTACAGCACAAAGTCCGGGATTAAAACTAATTCGTACAAATAGAACTCATCGGATTGGATCATTTTCATTCATTCAACCTATACACATGTTCCACCTTATTAAGAACACCAGCTCATATAAGGTGGCCATTGGGTTCAATTCCCAGTCAACGCCCAAACACCAGCCACTGTCCCAAGCCCGGATAAAATGGGAGGGTCGCGTCAGGAAGGGCATGTTGGTCCGCTGTGGCGACCCCTCAACCCGAGCCCGAACCACAGCAGCTTGTTCATGCGGTCATCCAAACACCGATACGTGATTGACGTGAAGCGCTTTCCTTAACCTTTATGTTTAGAAAATGTCAGTGGCTGACTGCATGGTGCTAAACGGGAACACGTTTTCACACACCGCTAAACCTTGATGCGTATGAGCTACAACAGAACAGATCAAAACGATGGTCACTTTGTCCCAAATCTGAACATTAACAATATTTTTTTTTCTCCCTGTGGTGCTAATACATGTCTGACTAATTGCATGACTGAACAGGTGTTCCTATTAAAGAAGCCGCTAAGTGCATGAAATGACCTTTTTTTCTTTCTTTCTTTTTAGCCTAATTGAAATTTTCCCATTTGTTAGTGTTTTTCATTAGGGAAGATCGTGCGGTTTCGCTGTGCTATTCGTTTTGCAGAGCCATAAATGATCTCTAAATACACTGTAGATGGTCTTTAAAAAAATGTAAAAAATAAAAGAAAGAAAGAAAGAAAGAAAGAAAGAAAGAAAGAAAAAAACCTTGATCTTGAGAATGAACAAACAAGATGTTGCCTTCAGGCTGGCTGTCCCTCCAGATAGCACCCCATGGTACGGGGATGCACGCTGCACTTTTTTTTGACCCGTCCTGTATGAGGGACGTCAGTGGGCAGAACCCCCCTGTGGAACCACTTTTAATTAATTGTGATGAGCAGAAAAGTCTTTCCGAAACAATGGTGGCCTCACTGAATCGGCAAAGATTGAGGGGAAAAAAAATCTCTTCAGATCTTTTTTTTTTTTTTTTTTGTGGTGTGTGTGTGTTCCCCAGTTTTGGTGCGGCTTTCAAAACCCGTTTCTATTCAAGCAGCTGGTGAGTGTAAACAGATCAGTCCTAATCCACACACTGGTTTTTATCCCTCTCTGTTATTAATTAGGCTTGAACTGAAGCTTTCATTCGCTGAAAGACCCTCCGCTTACTCATCATGCAAGCTAGCGTGGTTTTGCCATCTGGCACGAATATGGTCTAAAAAACATAGTGCTTAAAAAAAAAAAACTGCTCGAATGCTCTCTCTCAGACACACACACACTCATACACACACACAATGCCCGGGGTAAGGCTTTTCAGCTCCAAAGCCCAAGTCTCAGCCCGTCACGCCAGTGCACACTGCTGTGTATTTCAGAAACACTCCTTTCCTCAAAAGGGCAAAGGGATCATTCTGGCTCGGTGGAGCAACAGGCCCTGGTGGCACTGCGGCATGAAAATAAAGACCCTGTTGTTAGTCATACCGAAGCCGCTACGTGCCTGTAATCTGTAATACGATATATTTTAATATTCACGAGTAAACACAACGCTGTTTAATAATGAACATTATCTTAGATGTGTTTCTGTCTGAGCCGAGAACCCGGCGAGAGACTTAAAAGGTGTCCGATGACGCTAAACAGAGTCCCGTCTGTGCCACCTGCTGAGGGTCTATTTAAGTTAAAATGCTGCCTAACACCACAAATGTGACTTCCAAATATTAGGCTAATACTAATGAGTCTACTATTGTTCCCCATAAGCGGAACAAAACACCCATTTAGGATATCTTTGGAGTAGAACAAGAACAAGACAAATGACCTTAATGACTATTTTTCAGACGATAAGCAACACCGGTGTACACGGCGTACGGCCAATAGGTACAGTCCCGAAGAAAGGTTTTTTTTTTTCAGACCCTCTTATCTTAAAATGGATTGACACTCATCCATCATCTTAAAATGGATTGAAATCCCCCCCCCCATCAGTCTAGACACAATACTCTACGAAGTAAAAACAGGTGTTTGGAGTGTTTTCTCCTTGAATGATGCGACGCGCTTGGCACACCATTCATTCTGTTGGAACCTTCTTCCATTCTTCTCCGCAGAATCGTTCAAGCTCAACCAGCTCTCCAGAGATGCTCCATCGGGTTCAGGTCCGGACTCGGGCTGGGCCGCTCCAGGGCTTTCACAGAGTTGATCTGTAGGAAAATCGCGTTTTCTTGGGGTTATGCTTAGGGTCATGTTCTTGGTGTACTGATCCTGAGCACTCTGAAGAACGGTTTCACTCAGGATGGATTCTTATTGTTCTGCATTCGTTCTTCCCTCTATACTGACTGAGCAGTACAACATGTCTACAGCATGATGCTGCCACCACCGTGTTTCACTATCAGGATGGTTTAATAAGGTGACTGATTTTTTTTTTTAGATTGCAAATAGTTCAATCTGTAGGTCATCAGACCAGAGAATTTTGCTTCTCATGGCTTGAAAGACTTTTTGGCAAACTCCCAGCAGGCCGTCTTGTGACTTTCACTGAAGAACAGCTTCTGCCTGGCCACTCTACCATAGAAGTCTGGATAGTGGAGTGCTGCTTGTCCTTCTCACAAGGAATCTCATTTAAAGTCACCCTTAGGGTATTAGTTATCTCTCTGACCAAAGTCATTCACCCCCAATTTGCCTGGGTGGCCTGATCTGGAAAAACTGTTGGTCGTTCCAAATCACTTCATTTTGAGAAGTGCTGACGTGAGAAACTCCAGAATGTTCACATCTCACATGTTTAGACAATTCTCTCGACCTCATGGCTTTGTTTTCACTCTGACATGCACCTTATATTTATATCTGCAGGTGCGTGCGTCCAAGTCATTGGATTAATTTAGGAACAGCTCTTATCAAGCTGTAGAAGAATCTCAAGGACCATCACTAGCTGTAGGATGCACCAGAGCATAATTGCAAGTGTTATAATTCTTGTGTTAATGTTATATTTGTGAAATACCATCTTTATTTCTTCTTCTTTTTTTTTAGCTAAATTAACACTGTTTTTACTTTGCCACTGTGGAACAATGCATGTAAAAAGGATTTGAACGCATTGTAGGATAAGTGCGAAACAAGAAACCGTGGAAAAGTTGATGGGGTGTGAGCTTTCCATCAGCACTGTATAATACAATGAAAGTGTGTTTGTGTAGCACCATGAATTAGTCCTAGAATTCAGAAAACACAGGTAGAATTATTCATAATTTGGTTATTGCCATGGCAACTGCATTTATTGTTAGACACAACAATGGTTGAAGTGCACAAATTTGTTTGTCTTTATGTATCAGAGTACAAATTCGTAATGGAACAGCAAAGTGCAAGTTCAAGGAGTGTCCAGTAAATACTGTAAATTTGACGACGGTACACAGACACACTAAATCATTTGCTCAGACAGGGGTGCTTCTCCAGGTGCAAGAAAGGAAAAAAAAAAAACCAGTATATACATATTCCCCACTGTGCTCTTAAAATGAGGTAGACAAGCAGAGAACATGATAAAAAACATCACTGGTCATTTACAGGACAGCATTAAGTGTGCTTTAGAGAGAGAGAGACCTGAACAAAATAAATAAATAAGACTCAAAGCTTTACAAAGACGACAATGAGCCAGACACATTTCCAATACATGACCACATACACGCACACAAACACGACCACTGGACGCTGTAGGACACGTAAGCCGCTTTCCGCTCCAGCTCAATAAGTGCCCGCGTGCATTGGCAGCAGCACCGAGGAGAGCATCGATTTCCTTTTTCTTTCCTTTTTAAGACGCGCAGGATGCACTTTCCTAGCACTCCGGCTTCTTGAAAGGCGTCCGGTAGAACTTCGGTTCGATTCCCATTCTCTGCAGATTTCAGGAGTTCTTTCCCCAAAAAAAGCCTGCCTGCTGAAATTCAAGACCGCCTCTTTACGGCAAATCGGTCTTCCCTGCAGGAAATCAAATCAAATCGGTAACAATGACCAGGACATGCAGCAATATGAAACACTAAAACAATCAAATGTACTGCTATTCCGAGACATTCGAGTCCGAAACCCACCAGAATGAACAGTAATGTGCTCGAAACCACTTTAACATCCTTTTTCCACAGACACTGAGCCGGTGCTGGTTCCCATAATTTATGTCTGGTTTGTACGTATTACTCGGTTGACTGGATTGCACGTGACATGATTTTAGATGCGTCTGTTCTTGAAGGCTATCAAAAGGAAAAACCATTCGCGCAAAAGTATGCTTATTCAACGTAAACAGGATTATGACTGCTTATTTATTTTGAAGCATTAGACTTTCCAGGTAAATTCACACCGATCAGCCAGAACATTAAAACCATCTGCCTAAAACCATCTGTGCAGGCTCCCTTCGTCGAGCCAAAACAGGTCCGACCCATCAAGGCATGGACTTTATACGACCCCGTCAAGGTGTTAGCAACTGATCCTTTAAGTACCGCGAGTTATGAGGTATTGCCTCCATGGATCAGACGTTTATCTAGCACATCCCACCGCTACTTGATCGCAGTGACATTTAAGGAATTTAAATGTCGAGATTCTAAAGGCCGAGTCAACCTTGAACTTTGTGGTACTTAAAACCAACCCTGCACATTTTCGCAACGTGGCCAGGCGCATTATCTTGCTGAGAGAAGCCACAGACTTCACATAATACTACTGCCATAAAGGAGTGTGTACTCGGTATTTAGGTAGGTGGGACATGTAAAGAGGATTCAGGGCAGAATCTTGCCCAGGGCATCACACCAAGTCCACAACCCTGACCGGCCACATGATGTTACGTGCTGATTCATCAGACCAGGCCACCAATCTTCAAGTGCCACATGGTCCAGTTTTGATGCTCGCACGTGCACTGTAGGAGTTTTTTCAGTGGTGTACTGAGGTCAGCATAGGAACTCGGACTAATCTGTGTCGTTACAAAATCCTTTGTGTTCCGACACCTTTATCATAGTCAGCCTTATATTATATTTATTTATCTGTCTATACAGAGTCAGCCAAAAAAGATTACACACTGAGGGGAAAAAAAGAACAATGAGCATGATCTACATTACATTTGTATAATAATAATAATAATATACATCAATAAATTTTGAATTAAAATATTAAAATAATAAAATTTTGCTCCAGTAGCCGTTCTGTAAGATCAAACTAGACGGGCTAGCCTTTGTTCCCTAACCAACCAACCGTTACAGTTAAACATGTTTCCTGCATCCAACACATCAACTTCAAGACCTGACTGTTCGCGGTTTTGATGTTCTGACCGATCAGTGTATACACCACAGTATTTCTGCTGTGCTTAAATAAATGATAAATTCAATTAACCTGCATGTTCAAATATACTGGTTTCCTTTAGTAACACCTCAGGGACTTCTATACCAAATAACCCTAACAAAACATGTTAGAAATTATAAACCTATAGTGCAATGACAAAAATGTCTAAAATATATTATTTATATATATATTATGTCTTAAAATATTCGATTTGGGACTGACTGTTTATAGTAAGAGTGTTAACATGAGCGTATTCAAAGAAATGAATGTAAAAACAAATATACACTCATTACCCAGTACATGGTCACCAGAACACCTGCTCGTTTTTCATGCGGATGCAGGTCGAGCATCAGTCAATATCTGCACCATCCTGTGTAAACTTGTGTGAGCAATTCCCAGGAGACGAACAGTTCCTGAAACTCTCAAACCAGTCAGAACAATCATGCCAGAAGCTGAGGTCACAGAGGCCCATCGTTCATCTGATGTACGATTTGAAGCTCTTGACCCGTGTCTGCATAGCAATTGGCTGAATGAATAAGTCAGCATAAATGAGCAGGTGTTTCTAATAAAGCGGATGAGAACAGAATCGTTGCGGTGGCAGAATAAAACGTCTGTAATTAGAAAAATGACCAAATAAAGCCCATGTTCACAATATTGAAAAAAATAGATATTTTCAGGAAACTAGAAACAAACAAGTGTTATTACGTCATAAAATGTAAGAGCCAATCAGGTCCTTGTATGCAAATGCAGGTCATTCCAGAGAAATTTAGTTACATAAAGAAAGTCATCGTGACAATTAGGCTGCATGTGTTGGATAAGATATTTCTTCAGTCACTGCAGTCGCTCAACCGAGATCTACAAATCAGCTACATATTCAAGAACCGGTCACTTTGTGGTATAAAAGTGTGGAACAGTTTGAAATGAGTCTCCAGCACAAACGCAGCGTCAGTGGAAAAATCCCCAGTGAATTAAAGATGAGTAAAAAAAAAAAAAAAAAAAACGGAAATATACACTGACCTGAGAAAAAAGCGGCAAACCCTGATTCCATCTCTGGCTCTCGTGAGGAACCGTTCCCTACGAAAAGAGAACAGACTCTGAACTCATCGAACAAAGTGCTTTTGGTACACAAGAACATCATGCAGCTATAGAAACACGTATAGGTCATGCAACTCAAGCTTTCCAAGGAGTGTCTTAAAAACAATTATGGAATTATGTACAAGTTTCACTTCAATTAGGCAAAAGAAAAAAGTAGCAGCAGCTTTAACACCACACACTGGTACAGAAAACGTTTAGCAAGAGTTGCATTACATATCTGATCTAAGACTAAGCTGAGTTAGCATACCACAATATTTTAATTTAAAATTTTTACCCCCCCTGTTACTTTTATATATATGTATATATATATATATATAAATATTTTTTTTTTGTGACTGAAACGTTTAATTCATTACACGCCAAGAGGTTTAGATAAGAGACATGACATACACTGGCTAAATACAAATTTAGGGTTAGAGCTACCTTTACAATGCTGCACTGATGGTTTAGCAGTCCTCTCCTTTTCTCAGTCATTACTTTCATTAAAGAACAGCAGATTCAAACTTGACAAATATAAAAGCTAAACTTTATTAAAAACTCAAGTTATTTCAAACTAGTCAATAACATTTGTCATCGTAAGACCAAAAGAATAAAACGGCATTCAAGAAAAGTTTTATACATACCCAAGCACTGAATGCTTAGCTGTCTAAAGACATTAGGAAGCTATCCGGGGTTATTTTAAAAGGCACAGGGTCTTACCTCTAGGGTCCTTTTTAAGTATAAAAAGAGAGAGAAAG
The DNA here is from genome assembly GCA_011419295.1 of Clarias macrocephalus. NCBI lineage: Eukaryota > Metazoa > Chordata > Actinopteri > Siluriformes > Clariidae > Clarias > Clarias macrocephalus. The sequence goes on along the minus strand of JAAGKR010004786.1, from coordinate 22,099 downwards.
ATTAAATGGCGCTTTTTATTAACAGAGGAAACACTGAACAGTCCTTTAGTGCCGTTTACGTCTCCAGTCTACATGCACCATTTTTAGATTTAAGCTCTGTTTTGAAGATAAAAAAAAATAATAATAGTTGATGTACTTAAAGGTTATCAGGTTATTTAAAAGGCCAGTTCAGCTTTTATGATGACAGAAACAGAAAAATAAACCAGGTTAAGAGTTTCATAAAAAACAATCTAGGCTTTATTGACAATTGCTGCAAAACATTTTTGGACAGATTTAGTTACCTATTTAGGCAAGCTTACACAGGTAGCATTCTGCATTTTCTGGAGAGCGTACAGAGACTAGATGGCAGTAAGTACAGTTTGGGCGTATTTGAATTTTTCTTTTTTTTCTTTCTTTCTTTTAAGTATGTACAAGAAATTCGGATTTAGCTGCAGGATCCCTTTACATTAGAAAGAGATGACCCTTGTAGAGATTGTTGTCCCAATCCTTCTTAAACAGTTTGAGCATGCATTTTATATAACATGATATTATAGCTATGAAAATCGGATTTATTTTATATCTTTAAAACACAATTATCCAAACACAATTAGCATTTTACAGAACAGATTTTGAAGAGCCATAACTTATTTTAACAAATTAAGGATTTGAGGACAGTCCATCTCAACAGTGTCTATTAGGGCTATATTTCAAAACTCTAAAATATCATGTAAAATATATTGAAGCCTAAAGCTAAACTAATCTTTTAAGACTATTTAAAACAAATAATCAATTGTCGTCAATGTCATTAATAAAGAGGGTTTTTCCTTTCCTTAATTACCGCTCCTTTACATTGTAACATAATTGATTTGGTTTAATGGCTTTTTTGAATTCCTAACATTGAATATTAATAGAGAATTTTGAAATGTAGCCTACTGGGAATCTGCAACTCATCAACAAGTCAGGCTTTATCTCTTCAATTTAAATAGTTTACCAAAGCAATAAGAAGACAAAAAAAAAAAGAAAAAAAAATAACAATGCAAAAAAGCAGAGATTAAAGCAGAGAGAGATTAGGAGTAAAAAACTGAAAATAAGAACAGGCTGTTTTTTTTTTTTTTTTTTTTTTTTAAATACCTAAACCACCACCGCCCGCCTGCCCACCCACCCCCAAACTGTCTTGCACTTTCGATTGAGTCCCGATGCATTCAGTTGCTGATTTTTCAGGTTTCCTTCTAAAAGAAAAAAAAAAAAATGTCCAGAGCAGAAATGCGAAACGGAAAGGCGGACAATTACTTTTGTCAGGTTGCTTAAAGAGCGAGCTGCCGTGGGAGACAGTCGTCATGGTGGGACATTATGGGTGATGACGGTGTGCTTGTCGAGAGGTCAGTATCGTCCGTACGGGTGTTCCCTGTACGCTCCCTTCGTTTGTCTCGGAGTCGCCGCTTTCCCGCCTGTGGCGGCGCGCTGCGTTCCGTTCCAGTCATCTTGAGCTATGACGGTACAACACACAAACCAAATGAAGGCATATTCTGAAAAACCTGAACGAACCAAACATTAATAGTTTTATACACATTTTTATAAATGTGATTTTCGAGAAGTATTAAACTTAGAAAACTAACCATACTGAGTGACTGATCTGGCTAGTCTGACAATGATCTCATTGAAAGACATTTCAAATGAAAGGTGTTTCAGTACATTACATTAAAATTCCTAAAAACTGTAAATGTGGAAGATAAATAAATAAATAAAAACACAATTATGCTTTTTAAAACTTACCATAGCTCTCATATCCTTCCTGCGTCTCCCCGTGTCCATAGTCATAATACTCTGGTTCTCTGCAGGTAAAAAAAAATTATCAATCTTGAGAAGAAAGCTGCTTTCACTAGCACTCTATACTGAACGGAAACTCTCATAACTACTGACTGAAAGAAAGAAGGAAAAAAAAAAGAGAATTTTTGTTTCAACTTCATTTGTTTTCAAACACGTCACCCTAAGACAGTCCTTGAGCAGAGCAAATGCAAAATTAACTAAATAAAAGTAAAAACATTACACTGTAAGTACATAACCTTCACTGGTGAATAAGTCATAACCGTGCTAAGGTCTGTAAGAGTTCCATTCCAAATTTGGAAATGCCAATGAACAGCTACTCCCAGCTCAGAATGCCCAAACTCACAGGTTTGAAAGTTAACACCTAATCCAAGTCCATGATGTTAGCAGAAATCTGTGTTCGCTGATTCAGGCATATTACAGCAGAGGGGGGGAAAAAAGCCAACTAAGCAGGTCAGGGTGTATCCCGAGGATTGCTCAGAAGTCCTGACCTAATCTCTTAAATATACAGCGGGGTTTCCCCAAAGCCAGTGCTGAACCAGGATGCCGTAGTGAGGTGTTCTTATGAATAAGAGAATAAAAGTGCTTCAAACTCACGCCTGTGGCTGACTGTAATAGCTGTCGTAGGATTCATAGCCGGACTCTGCGTAGCTTTCGTCGTAGGACTGGGTAAACAAAACAATATCCGTCACGTTCGTTAGAAAGATAATAAATCTTAAGTATGCTATATAAATACTGCGGTTCAGACTCACATAATCTTCGTAAGACTCCTGGGCAGGAGGGCGTGGCGGAGGAGGCATCCTCTGTGCTCCGGCTGCGGCCACACGGGCTCTGCTGGCGGCCGCGCCCCTGCCAGGCTGAGCCGGCGGTCCTCCGCGTCCTGCTGGAGCTCCTCTCACTGCTCCACCTCTGGCTGGACCGCCACGAGGAACACCGCCGCGCATCGGTGCCATGCCTCGACCCCTGGAGCATCAAACATAACATACAAGATCGTGATGGCTGACAGATCATCCCTAATAAGGATTAAAAATCTGTACGGATATGTAGTTACATGTGTGATAACGGCTTGTTTATACGCTCCTAATTAAACTTTTTTTGATTTTTTATATACCTGGGTGGTGGTGGCGGGGGTCCTCCACGCCCCCTTGCCATCGGGCCTCCTCTGCCTCGGACACCGTGTTCATGGCTGCCGTTGAGATACCCCATCTCCATGAACTGCTCCTGGCAAATCTCATCCATCATGTCCTAAAGAGAGAGAAGAGTGGGACGACATTAAATGACTGGACATTTCCATTTCAATTCTATTTTATTACTTTGCACATGATGTCAACTTTACAGCCAAAAGTTTTCTACATTTTCTCTACTGTATATATTTTTATTATTATATTCTTATTTCATATTCTTCATTTGAATACTCCATTTTCTTTTTAAATTTTTAGGTCATGGGCAACAAACAATGTAGATTTATTTTAAAAAAGTTTTTGCTAAGTACAACATTGTTTCCTCTTCAAACTGGCCAAACTGCATCCAGTGAATCTAAGATCACCTATTAACTGAAACACTTAAGTAGCAGCAGCAAAACACAAATCTGTGGTGCCATTACATAACACAGCAATCAATCCAGAAGACTGATGCGAGCGTAATGACTGTCCATAATCGAGTGAGAATAGTGCTGCCTGCTATCTGGACTTCTCACTCTTAAGCATTAATCTGCAGCCACAGCTTACACAAGCCAAAGCTCTAATTTAGCAGCCTGAGTGGTTAATCAGTTTTTAAACATCGGCCCTTTTGGCTCTAATGAACGATCCGTCCTGTGGCTCTGGGAGAGCTTTTTAATTGATACTTACAGGGAAGAGGAACTTCTTAACCTCCTCCATAGCGTGGGCCATGCGCATGTACGCTTCGGGCGCTGGAGCAAACACTTCAATAAACACGTGGAGTTCCATGGACAGGTGGGCGTATTTGGGCTCGCCGCTTTTCCTCAAGCTCTCCTCCTGATGAGCACACATTAAAACACATTTCACAGGCGGCTCTGTTTTGAAAAGGGCTACAAACTTAAACCGATTATCAGCAACAGGGAGCCGAGGGCTTATAAACGCAATGAGTATAGCATCTGCCTGCGTATTTCTAAAATCTACCAAGAGATGAATAAAAACATAAGCTCACAGGCTTGCCTCGGTTTAGGGTAGGGCGTAATGCAGGCAGAGCCCTCAATTATGTTTTTGTAGCCTAGTTTATTGTGTTTACAGTCACCCGTGTGAATTACCCTGCATATTGTTCTGAGACTAATTTAATTAAACCAAACCAGCCGACCCAGCTGCTAAAAGGATCGGATACGTAGGAACAGACCTTTTATTAGCGCTCGTTTAAAAGTAAATGATTAAAACCAAGCGGCAAAAATCTACAGCTTGTCAATCAACTCTGCATCACAGATTAGTTTTCAATGAACATTGAAATACAGCAAAGACAAATAGCTTTGATTGACATACAGCAAAACGACAGAACCTGAAATCCTGCGTAGTGTAGCCATGTGTGGCTACACACACACACACATGCATACATAGATAGATAGATAGATTATATATATATATATATATATATATATATATATATAGAGAGAGAGAGAGAGAGAGAGAGAGAGAGGGAGAGAAAGAGAGAGACCACATCCTGTATGAGTGAGCTTGAGTTTTTAAGTAGGGGTGCAGTAGATCACAAACAGTTCAGAGGGTTTTTGAGTCACGGACCGAATTACTTTGGATCTGCAATAATCATGTGATCGATCAACATTTATTTATATAGCATCTTACATCAATCCAAGTTAAACCAAAGTGCTTCACAGCATAAAAATGACAAACAAACAATGCCTATATGACAATAAAACACACAAAACCCTGAAATCTATTATATATCAAAAGCCACTCTAAATAAGTGAGTTTCTGAGCAAAGGATTGTTTGCACCTCTACCGAGCGACCTCTAGTAAGTTCTGGATCAGGGGAAAAAAAAAAAAAAAAACCATAAGTGAGCTTATATGGCAACACATATTGAGCACAGTACAACGTCAGAAGAGCACTCAGTTGGGTGAGCGAAAATACAAACTGTGAGTTCTGGGACTCGGCCCTGACATTTTCACTCACACACAGTGATGGTACATAAATGAATCCATAGCTCTCATGCACGACGCCCATGGGAAGAGATCTGTACTGATCATCACTAGCTTTAAGCGATGGATACAGGTACAAGATTTATACATCATTGGGCAAATCATCATAAAACAGAGTGCACAACAATTATTTAATCCTAATCATATTGGGTTTTTTTGTTTTGTTTTTTTATCATTAGCATTCTGAGTCTGGCTGAGAGGCCCTCTTAAAAGTAAAAAAATTAATAAATAAATAATTAGATAGATAGATAGATAGATAGATAGATAGATAGATAGATAGAGGGGAAAATGACATGTATGACAGATCTACACCAGATAACTATATTTCTGGTTAAGCAACACCCCTCCTGTAATCGTGCTGTTAAATTAATGACCACCTGTCCTCCAGTTACAATTACTTTTGTATTATGATTACGGGAAGTAAACTCGAAATTGGCGTACAAGCGATGGAGGCTGATTGCGCATCATTCCTCAGGGTTCGAGCCTTACTCATTGACTAGGTTCTGCCATTCCCTGCCCTGTCCATGCTCACATGACTGCTAATCCATCATCAGGCAGCCAGGCGCCCAAATTTCTGTGATCACTGTATGGAACGACATTAAAACAACAACAGGTGTCAGGTGGAACATCCAGGGTGCTTTAGACCGCTGCCAAGCACACGGAAGGGCGATGTTGAATACGAGCTGCGAACGCGGATCCGGGAATTCATTAATATTTCATCAGATTATTTAAGTCATTCACCAGTTCTGTTTTAGCGGCATGCCACTAGCACACAGGCGGCTTCAACAAACGTGTGATGAGACGCGGGCCAAAGACGCAGTGCAAAGGGTTGAACTTGTTGCGTGAACTCCACTGAAATGGACTAACTGAGATCCACAGGATTTAGAAAGAGTTTAAACGAATAACTAAACTTTGAAAAATTTCATGAGACGCACTGATGCAGGATGAAAATTTGTAAAGAAGATCCGTTACCATGGGAACAGCAAAAACCAAACGTTACATTTCCATCTGTTCAGATGTTCACGATCATTTGAAAGTTGATAAACAGTATGCTGCTCTAAGCTTAATAAGCAAAGGCCATCTGTATTCTGTATTCTTTTGGGCTGATGATGAATTATTTTTTATATTACAAATAAAGTATAGAACTTTAAAGACATGACAAATTGTTTTATAGGTACGTGGTCTACGTTTAGACAGTCAACCACCACTGACCTTACACTCGGGTTGTACTTACTTACTTTACATCAGATGACTTAAACTCATTAACACAATGAAGAGTATTGTGCGCGTGGAGGGGCTGGGTTATCGTAAGAGCAGTAATGGCTCATTTAAGCCCTAATCTAGTCAATTACAGGCCTTTATATGCATGCAGCGCCTTGAGCTGAAGCCGAAACGAGTCGGAAATGGTTTGCATCGCAATGTCCTAATGAGACCACAACGATTAGACAAATTAGAGCAGGAGTTTTCCGTTTTAAGTGCAAAAGATTTTTTTATTCTGCCTTTGAAAATCACCAGGAATTTTTCCGTTTTTCCCTAAAAAAAATTAATAAAATAAATAGCATGCCCAAAAAACATTTATGGCCTCTTGAATTATTCCAGAACTCAATAGTTGAAAAAAAAAAAAAAAAAAAGTAACGTCAACATGGATCTGATGTAATCCATCAGTGCAGACATCAGTAAGAGGAAAGCTCTAACACACAGCCAAAAAACGTTTTTTTAATTCATGATCTGGGAGAATTGGACAGTTGGGGAAAAAAATCTTCTGATCTGACACGTCATACAAGTTTCTGGATATTCACAACAACAAAAAAAGAAAACTAATGGAGAAACCCTGCACTGACCTGTAAATTAAATGTTACACAACGTAAAAATAATTGAACATCACTGCTGTAGTATTAATCAAGCATTTTAAATCACAAGCTGGTTAAAATATTAATGAAGACATCTGGGCAAAAAGAAACGAGAATAAAGAGCTTGCACAAAAACACAAATAAGAACCTCTGGAGTAAGGACTTCGCCTCGATAAAACTAAATAAATAATAAATCCCGTTAAGACGGTAATAGATGGAAATGCATTTAGACATGGCGACGAACCGTGAAATCGTAGCAACCCCTGTGTCTGCGTGTCATTACCTTCGCTTTGTCTCTCATAGATCCCTTGCCCAGGACTGAGATCTTGGCGCCTGTCTCCTCCTGCAGTCTCTTAATGGTGTTTCCTTGAGGCCCGAGAATCTTCCCAACAAAGTTAAACTGTGGATAAAAATAAAAAAATAAATGCACAGGTGAGATTAAAACACTAAATTCAGGGTGTGTAGGAAGCGACTGTCTCGCTGGATTGGCTGAAATGGTTTCTGAGGGACTCGGCGTTCAATAACTTTAGACAGATCTGTGATTTACAAGTCCGGTGGGTGCAACAGGGGCTAAACTCGAAACACTCTCCAGCTTTAAGAGATCACGCCGAAGAGTCTCGGAGTGGAGGGAAAAAGTGTATTTAAGCGGCAGGAACAGTCAGCAGGGTGCGCTCTGTGTGTGTCGATCCCATCCTCCTCTTTTTTTTTCCTCTCTTGTGATACAGATAAATCACTTAAAGTGCTCGGCACAACAGGGCAGGATGTGATGGGAAATCTGACAATGTAAGCAACTTTATAAAAAACTGCAGCACAGAAAGAGTAAACTAGGGCAGTAAAAGCAGATTAGTCTTGAGAGAACGGTGATAAAAGGGTTCGATGTGACCTACTTCTATCGCTATGAACTAAACGAGAACAATTCCAAGTGCATGACTGAAGGGTGGAGTGATTTGGGGATGAAGTTATTAAATGCTCCATTCGTGCTGAGAGCACTCGACATTCAAAAACAGCCAGGATAACATTAGCAGCTTGTTAATAAGGCATTTGCAAGGTTAAACTTTTATTTACACTAATAATCAGTTTATAAACAAGTAAGCAAAACAAGGTTATCAAACAATGACTTATTTAAAATAAATAAATAAATAATTAAATAAATAAATCAGCACTTGAACCAACAGGTAATAAAAGCTGTAACGTACTGATTTAATGAAAATAATGCAAAAGTGGGCATAACCTTTATGGGGCTGTTCAAATTGCACATGTCGGTAGACTTAACTCTTCCTCTATACAAAAGGTACTGCTCAACATAGTCTCCCCCACAATTGTTGAATCTAACCATCAAATCCCCTTTGTCGCAGCTGAAGGAGAGACCAGCACTAAAGACAAACCACCCTTGAGACCATCAAGTGTGAAAAAGGGGCTTTTCAAAGAGGATTCGAGAAGTGAGTTTCAACCATGGTACGAATGCATCGCTTGTGATGGAGAATATATGTAATATGTAAATAGGTGTAACTTTGTATAGAGAAAGAGTCGCTCTACCAACATGTGCAATTTGAACCACTTATGTCAGTGAATAAGAGAAAATAAATAAATAAAAGACAATTTGTGCTCTGACACAGGTAAATGAACTTTCTGTAACAGATCACTGATTAATCACCAGGCCTTCTAGCTCAAGAGCAGAGCGGCTGCTTGATAAGCAAAAAAGTTCATGTCAAAATATGAAGCATTATAATCTCCCTGGCTCTGCTAAAGAACTTAAAAAGCTTTTTCAGGTTCACGCAATACATTCCAACTGCAACATTTTTCTTCCCGAATCAATGATCTTTATGGAGAAACCTGTTACTACAACATTAAAGTAAGGTAAACTACTTTAACTTCTAACTGCTTACGATGGAACTGAACTGTAGAGCCTCCTCAGTGCAAAAAGAGGAGGAGGGGAAGAAGAAAAAAGGGAGGACAAGTGCATTTCTGTTCTTTAGTGGAAGAAGATTTAAGAAGTAATCCCCATCACTCTTAGAGGAAGAATTTAAATCAAAGGGTAACTAAGAGCCACATTGAAGAATCTTAATAAAAACAAGAGCTGTTCTTCTGCTTTGCTGCACTTAGTATAATCATTTACTGTTTGCAATTCCTTTTTTTTCAGTCGAACAGCTAATCATAATAAGTTTACCAGAATCCGTGTGTGTATGAGTGTGTTTTAACTTTCCGCTTTAATGAAGTAACCAGTACGCACAAAACAATCACATCAAGATGAACATCCGGCAGGCAACATAACAGGTGACTGCTCAATCACAAAACACACAACACGTGCAGATATTTGGACGGGTGTCAAAAATATATAACGCTGACCTTTGGGTACTGTTTGACTGGGATAAGAACTCTTTCCTTCAGTTTGATATTCTTTGCTGTGAACAAATCCAAGTAGGTTTCGCTGTCTTTTTCCGGCTCATCCTTCTGAACCCTCTCGATTTCTAGAGGAGAGAGATAGAAAAGAAAGAAAAAAAAAAAGAGAGAACAAGTCTCAGTTCATCCAGACCAGTCAAGCAAAACAGCAGCACATTGTTTTTCCTTTACATAGACATGGCTGAGAGAGAGAGAGAGAGAGAGAGACTGCATGACAAATAACGACTGCAGAGGACAGAAAGCGGACTCAAGGCCGATGGTAATAAGTGTCTCGTTAATCAATCAGGAAAAAGGATCAATGGCACATTTTTTAATGAATTGACAAGCTTTAAGACATAAAGGCAAGGGTCAAGGAAACGGTGGATAACATCGTCATTTATACACAACAGAAGCAGAAATGGATACAGCCACGCTGCTTTGGGAAACACACACACACACACACACACACACCACACACACACACACACACACACACACGCATAAAAACATCCAGCTATTTAATTTTTTTCGTCCAGCCAGAAGGGCTTAACATCCTTGTACGATCTGAACGTCACTATATCTCATCTCAGTCTGACTGCACTGACCTTGGGTGATCTGAAACCTCAAAAGTACTCCAGAAGATTGCTGATATTTTCTATGAAATATAAGCTCGCTTATGTACGTCAGTCCATTTTCTAGCGCCTACTTCGAGAGGTTACAGGGTCAATCCAGGTTACACGGCGTAATCCGCTCTCGAGAGACTGGAGACCGCTTGATGTGGTCGATCTCAACCGGGTACAAGTAAAATAATTTTTTTATTTTTTTATTCATAACGAGAACCAGACTGCCACTGTTGGAACTCCTAACACACACGCACATCTGAGGAAACATGAGTTCATCAACAGCTTTGAGAAGATCCAGATGCTGAGCCGTGCGCCTTCGGAACATACAATAACGCTCGCAGTGAGAAGGCTGCTCATGATGGAAAACATCTGCTGCGCGCAGGACAGCCGAGAGGAAAATAATAAAAAGGAAAAGAAAAAAAAGAAGGAGAAACATTTCCTGCTGGAAAAAATACACCCTAGCTGGGATAATCTAACATTTCCCCTGGTTTATGAACAGAACATGAAGTGCACAGTGCAGGACAGAAAAGACTCAAGATATACTGTGAATTTATGCACTCAAGGATCCAAACAAGGAGGCAAGAGGAGGCCAAGTGTCTAATCACACTCCTCGTAAATCTAACTCCGTGGCTCCAGATCCATACAGCCACGTTTTCTCTCATTTACAGCACAGGGTGAATGGAGCACTTACATAGGGTGCGCGCGCGCTCATTAGTGCACGCGCCATGTAGTGCATCTACGTAGGGAGCGTCAAGCGAATTCGAACGGAACGAATCAACGGTTTTTTAACGTATATACACTACACTATATACGTTGGAAACCGTTGACGGTCTACGTGCCAAACCCAATAGAACTATAACGTCAGTTTGTTTTTTAATACTACGATTGTGTACCCACATTACATCTGGGTGAAATGTTTACACTTTAGGGGTATAATTAACACAATTTAGAAATAAATAGGTCCATACCATAGCAAAATATTCGCATTAATTTGTCCTTCAGGCAAAAGAAAAGCCAAATAAAACTTTAAAAATGAATAATAAAAACGCAGCTAGGGACTTGTTTTTAGCATCTCTGCTTTCCTCTCGCTCTCTATAATTACCCTAGATAACTGCACAAGTTTATACAGGACGCTTTCCCAAATATTCTGTCCCAAATAAACATAAAAGCAAGCTACCTAGGGCGCAAAAGCCCATTTAGACGCACCCTGAGTAGGACACAAACGGGGGAAGTACCGAGTCATTTGAGACACAGCCGCAGCACAGTTTCCCCTTCAGACAGCGAACGCTCAGGATTTTACCGGATGAATTATTACATTAGACGTATATAAGGAGAAGCAAAATGTACCTTTTTTCAAGCAAATGTATTTACCTGCAGATAAAAGTTTCATGGCGTGCATGAAGGACGAGTCGAGGCTGTCTCTCTCCGCCAGGAGCTGCGGGAGGTACTTGTTCTCGTTCTCCATTTTGGGGAGTTCGTAAATAAAGTTAACAAAGCGATAGAAAACCTCGCAAAGCTGTACAAATCCGGCGGTGAAACTAGGGCAAAATCCAAGTTTTCTCTTCTTTTTTTTTTCTTTCACTCCTTCCGAGCTCGGTCGAGGTGAACAAATAGATGGAGGCGACGCGGTTTGTAGAGAAACGCTGAGCGGCTCACAAGTGCAGCAGCGGTCCTGCGCGCGGCGTGCGGAAATGGAAGAACAATACAGCGAGCGAGCGACGAAAAGGCGCCCTGAGAGCGGAAGTGATGTCACGCAACGAACCCGCTTCTCTGGCCCCGCCTACTTCTTTGGGATAAAAGTTTTGAGGCTGACGATGCAGCGTTATAATATGAATCTGTAATAAAGTCTTGCTCAGAGTCTTCTCACTATTTTTTGTGTCTCTTGAATCTGATCAGCGCTGTGTATTTGTATAGATGATAAAATCTGATTTTCTATTCAAATCCCTTATCATGTAGGCAAATGTTCAGGTTCGGTGTCTGAATGAGCACAAGGCAGAACAGATAGATTTAATAAATCTCAATGCGGAGTTGATTTGAGGAGAAGATAAAGCAAACTACAACATAATGGTTTAATATTGCATTTAAAAAGTAAACATTGATATCTGCTGCCCCCCTGTGGATTTAAACTGCAACTGATTGCATGATCCGAGCATCGAGTTTAAAGAAGAGGTTTATTTATTTATTTTTTAGGAAGAATAATTATCATTTTAATCATTTTCATTCATACTCATCTTCAATACAACTTTATCATTTATAGAGGGTCACAGGAGGCATGGAGCCTATCCCAGGAGACTCCACACAGTGGACAGAGGTGCCAATCCACGGCACACAGGGCACACATACACACACTAAAGGCTATTTGGTAATGCCAATCATATCCAGGGTGCAGGTTCGAGTCTCGCTGTGCTTGGTAATTTTCCTCCGGGCACTCTGGTTTCCTCCCACAGTCCAAAGACATGCTGGTGTTCCCAATTTGGACATAGTAGTGGTAATACTGTACCTAGGTCCTACAGTAGATTCCAGACTTTTGCTATGAATTGCTACAATTGGCTTGTCTTGGCTCCAGCACCGCATAGCTGCAAGGCATTAAGGCAAATAATGTTGGTGCTTCACAAAAAGTTTTTAAGGATAAACAACAGGAAGTTGTTGCTTAATAACTTATTGTCATTATGTGTTGCTAAGGCAGCTGCCATAACGATCCATAGCACACCATAGCTGTTGCCGTAGTTTATCATAGATAATTGTATTGTGGTGAACATGCTACCATAGCCACCCGTAGTGTGCAGTGGTATAATAGGAGGTTTCCCTAATTCCCTAATCCATAGCTTTGTCAATTCATAGCTTGTTGTAGCCCTAGTAGTCTTCAGTCTACATGGGTATCTGTATCACATTGCCTGGCTACAAATGGCTATGATTACAAATAGGTGTACGGAAGCATACGGTGGACCTCCGGCAAACCTACAAGTCATAAAATGGAGTAGGTCCTAGTAGTATTTTTTTTTTTTGAACAAACTCAAATTATTTCCATAAGATAGAATTACACCAAGTCAGCCTGACACGCCCTACAGTAACCATATGATTACTCACAACACTTGTTAGTGAGAACCTGAATCTCCTCTGTCCTATGGACTGTCCTAAACACATATGACATGAGGTAATTAAGTAATAATAACAGGGAATTTGGTGTAAAACTATCAGCTTTTCACAAAAAGAACATCATACCAACAGTCAAACATGGTGGTGGTAGTGTGGTATTACTTGGGCTGCTTTGGAACTTCAGGACTTGACATAATTGATGAAACCATGAATTCTGCACTCAAAATCGTAAAGGAAAATGTCCAGCCAAAGCAATTCTGCAAAGAAGAGTGGGACAAAATTCCTCCACACAACCAGATATTAGTTTTTATTATTATTATTATTATTTTTTTTGGGGGGGGGGGGGGGATTACTTTTTCACATAAAGCCAGGTAGGTTTTTTCCTTTTTTTAAATAAATGAAATTATTATATTCACTGTCTGAATAATAAGTAGGTCCTCCTTTTGCCACCAAAACACTAATGACCTGTTTGACGCCTTTCTATTGAGACCAGCTTTAACCTTTTCAGCACTTAGAGCTACAGTAGCTCTTATACTGGATCAAAGTCCACGGATCAGCCTTCACTCACCACGTGCATCAGTGAGCTTTGGCTGCCCATGACCCTTTTGCCGGTCCACGGGTTTTAATTCCTTGCACCACTTTTACTCGGGTCTCACCACTGCAGACCCCACAAGAGCTGCGGTTTTGGAGTTGCTCTGACCCACTCGTCTAGCTGTCACAATTTGGCCGCTGAAATCCTTACATTTGGCCATTTTTTCTGTTTCCAAGACATCAACTACAGGGACAAAGTGTTCACTTGCTGCCTAATATACCCACCCATTTGCAGGATCCATTGTCATAAGATGTTAACTACATACACTGACGCCAGAGTTAATGTTCTAGACCGCGAATCCGCAGATTGTTTAATCATGATCGAGAATTAACCGCTGTTAACACTCAATGCGCAACACGACTGACTTGTTCCTGATTAAACCTGAAGCTGCACCAGATTCACAAATACATCTCCTTTTATTCCTCTAATTCTCTTGCCGAGACGCTATATTCGTTTTTGAACACAGTTTCCCCCTCCTTCCCGGTGGAGGTGTATGCCAGGGTCAGTGATGGGGTCAACCACAGCTTAGCATTGCTCGGAGGCATGAGAAACCTTTTTGTCCTGTGAAAGCTTTCAGAGCTGTCACACCTGCTTAGCTCTTTACCTTCACACATCTCTCGCTCTCTCTCTCTCTTTCTCTCTCTCTTACACACACACACACGTTTCTCTTTTCTGTTTCTCTTTCTTCTTTTTTGTAGTTTCAAGGTCAACACAGACTAAATACCCATATCTAATCATTTTAACTCATTCCCTTCTTCTGTACATTCATAACATGCTTGCGTTTTCTTTCCATTTATATATTTTATAAGTGATACCCTGATAAGAAAAAAAAAAAAAAAAAAAAAACACCTTGGGGAGAGTAAACATTTTTATTCCAAACTTGCCAGGGGCTGTTTGACTTGCAGCCACCCAGGATTCTGTGTGTGTGTGTGTGTGTGTGAGTGTGTGTGAGGTGTATGCTTAAAACTAGAAGGACGAGATGTGCCAGAAATGATTACATAAGAACGTTACAAAAAATATATATATATATATATATATATATATATATATATATATATATGTATATATATATATATATATATTTTTTTTTTTTTTTTTTTTTTAGAAAAAACTTAACTTTGGAGTTAAGGGAGAAAAATCTATGTCTTGTATAACATAAAAGTTTCAGTTTGATAATACTGCTTTAATGAATTCAAGATTTTCAAGAATTCAATGTAATCGAATGCTGAACTGCGTTATTTTATATTTTTAATTTATTTCAGAAAAAAATTAAATAGTAAATTTCTATGGTAGAAATGCAATAAAATTAGATACCGGTCTATACTGGTTATCTTGTACAGGGTTGCGTGGGCCTGGAGCATATGCCAGGAAACTTGGTCCATGGAGGAAACCAACCAAACACTGGAAGAACCACAAACTACAAAGTTTTTTTTTTTAAGTCATATACTGCGATTAATCACAGTTAATCACATTTTAAAATACTGTGCAATGAATAAAAAATGAGCCAATAAATGTGCAATGTTGGAATAAAGTGTCTTTGTTCTGTTTTTGACACACCCGGAGTGAATGAGTGCAGTTGCCATTTGTCATTGATTAAATGTGCTGCTACATGGAGGAAACCCTTCAAGCACTAGAAGAACAAAAAACACATGCAATCGGTTAAAAAAATTCATCTAGTTAATCGCAGTCATAGACTCATAGACTTATATGGTCTCCAGTAAATCCAATAAAATTAGCTTCTGCTAACTGCCTTACATTCATAGCCTTTCTCAGTGTCTTACATTTAATGTATTCTTGTAATCTAAAAAATAGTTTCCCTTTAAGGTAGCTCCACAACCAGCTTTAGTTCCTAGTGTCCTCATAGAGTCACCATATTATCTGTGTCAAGCGTGCCGCTATCACGCACAGGTTACTGCGCCGCTATTATGGGAAACCATTAGGGTCAAACTTGCTCGTATGATTCATTTGCGTAAAAATAAAAAAATTTCTAGATTAATCACACGCGTTAATGTTAATATTGATAGCCCGAAAATATGCCATAATATATTACTGTGGTACCGGGAAAGCCACTTTTGGTCTTTATAGAGTACTATGGAGGTACTGTGGCACCTCAGCGGGAAGCATGATAGCACTATGGTGTGTACAACAATACTTGTGTAAATCCCATGGTACTTATCGGGTATCACGGTGGCTTCCAAAGTTCAGCAGGTATTTATCCTAGTACATACTCCTAGTAGGGTATAGTAACATATTAGGCAGTAACATATTAGATACCTCCTGAGTACCATGGTATACAAGTATTGAAAACGCCACTGCTGAGGTTATTATATAAATATTACCTTGATGATACATGAACATGTATAACATATGGTTGATGTTCCATAGTATGTGGTCGAACCATGTACTCTATCATAGAACATGCACTCCTGCACCAAAGTATGCATATGTACAGATCAATATACCATATATAGGTACTATATATACTATGGTACAGGTATCATAGGACTACTGTGGTACAATTTCTTATGACGAAGTTTTGAAAAGAACCAGACAGCCGATCTCATTTTTCGTCATTTTGGTTAGAAATGCATGCAGCGACGCTGACCAGGCCTGTAGAAATCCGATCTTTAATTTGTCTTAGGTTTGATTCCATTGCAGCGCCACAGGCGTCATATGTTCAGCAAGAAACAAAAACAATTACGCAGACACGCTAATGATGTGGGAATGATCACAGAGCAACTCGCTCAAAGAGATGGCCGCACACATTCTCTCTCTCTCTCTCTCACACACACACATTCACACGTTCACACACTCACTCCCTTAGTGAGAGCAAAGAAGTGAAACTCTGAGGGAAACCAGCATCTTCTGCTACCTTTTTGATCAGTGCTCATGCCTGGGGTTTACAGAGCTGTACCACTGGGCTCTGATTTCTGACTCAAACCTGTAATGATGGAGAGAAGGTGGAAAAGGTGGAGATGTACACCGCAGGCGCAGAGGACTTGAGATTGTCAGTCATGGTAATGATCCTCAAAAAAAAAAAAAAGAAAGAAAAAAATGACATGGAGATTTTACAGCATTGTCAAATGCAAATAATGTTCATTAAAGTTTTTTTTATTTAATTAAAGCGATCTTTCTTTTAGATATATGATGATTTTTTATTTTTATTTTTTTGGATCTTCCACTTGGTTCCTAAGCAACACTTCTATACTTATTCCTGTTAAATTATTCATAAATATATTCATCATTAGATGTCACTTACCCTGCTCCGGGAACACTGGGCATGAAAAAGAAGCTCACTACACTCACTACTAGTTTGCATGTGCAGAAAGCCAGACCATGCAAACGCATGTTCACGTGTTGTATGGACAATTTAATGCATAAAGCGTGTTTTTGTGGTTCAGTGGTTAGCACTGTCGCCTTGCGCCACCGTTGTCCAGGTTTGATTCCCGCCTCTCGGTTCGGGTTCCTCCCACAGTCTAAAAACATGCCGGTTTAGTTGATTGGCGTCCCCAAAATGGCCATAATGTGTGAATGAGTGTGCCCTGCGATAGATTGGAACATTTCCATGTACTCTCCTATGGATCTAAGGCCAGTTACAAGGGCAGCAATAATCCTTTAAAATATTCATTCCTTCACACCATGAATCGATTTCATGCAGCCAGTCCACCTACCTGTGCGGAGGAGAACATGTGGAACTGTGCACATACAGTAACCCTAGTTCAGGATTGGACCAGAACCCTGGAGCTGAAATGCATTAAATATGTGCATATATCATACAAATTCAATATTACACTTATTACAGTCTAACCGTAAAGGTCTTCGGATTTGGCACGTCTTAGCAATGCTGCTCGCTCTAATGGAGTGTTACTCAACTTTCCAACGTTGTGGGAATCCATTAAAAAGTAAGTTTGCTAAAATAGACTTTGGGACTGGGTGTTGATTCAAAGTGAACATTAATAACAAATGACCACAAAAGGGTTTTTATCCTGAACACATTTGGATGAATAATTCATGCAGCTCCGGCACAGTTGAATTCTCAGTTCATGATTCAGAAGATGTTGATTAATTGTTTTTAACAACGGACAAAAGTGCTGACTAGAAAACAGATCACAGGTTTATATTACTTGCTTGATGTAAACAGTCCATATATACTGTAGTTATCATAGTAACGAATGACACAGCACGTTTATGTTTAAATCCATGTTTATTTGTGCACGTTCTCCCCATGCTTGGTGGGTTTCCTAGTGTTTCCCGCCAAAGTCAAGAATGATTGGTGTTTCCAAAGAACCTGAAGTGTATGACTGTGTGTGTGATTGTGCATGTGTTTGTGCCTTGCAATGGGATGGGAACTGGACAAGCACTCTGTGACATCACTCATAGGTTTTCTGCAGAGCTGTCTTGGAGATCAACTGTAGGAGCATCTTGGCAGGAGCCGACTCCACCTAAACCCCAGTTAATCCATAAATGGGCACAAACAGAGCCTGACTGTTGGCCGGAACATACTTCAGTTACCACAACTTACTGTACATCAGTTACCACAACGTAGCTAGCCCATCTTTAGCTTAGGTGGCTAACATTAATTTATTTGCTAACTTTCTTTTTGAACTCAGATTGAACTCAGTTGTGGTAAGTTAAACTACAATGATTCCAGTTAGCTGGTTAGCTAAGGTGATGTGTAGCAGACAGCTAGCAGTTTGACCATCAAAAAAAAAAAGAAATAAATAATAAAATAACAATGAAAATAAATAACATTGTCATGAATGAGAAATCTTACTATGGGAACCCAAACCTCTTTTGTAACAGGCTGCAGAAAATTTTTTTTTCTGTGGTAAAGTTTAACATGGCGGAGGTTTATGGGGATTGAATCACTTTTGTAGCCAGATTGACCCCTTGTGGTCAATCGAGGAACTGCCGATTTCATCACTTTCACATTGGGCTCGTTTTATAGAAACCGAGGTTGCCCTGCACACCATCCAGATACCAAGAACCCTACCAAGAACCCTATACAGGACGAGTGGTATAGATAATGCCTGGATGGATGGATGTTCATAGTATGGTGTGTCGTTATTTAATTAACAAGGACGGAAAATTGTGTACGAATAAATGTGTTATTTTATGGAAAACAGTTAGTTGCTGATTAGATCATTTTAATAAAGAGCACAATAAGTATATCATGTCAGGTTTTACACATAGACCTGTGTGTGTTTTTTTTTTTTTTTTTTTTTTGAAAGGCTTTGTCTGCCACATGATGATGTGTCAGGGTAATTAGTATCACTTTCATTCACCGCTGCATTAGCCAAACGTTCTTTGCCCTAGGATGCCTTCGGGAGGTCCTTTGACGCTTCTCTATTTTTCCAGCTTGTGCTTTCATGGAATCTAACATTTGGGTCAAGGGCTTAGAGTGCCTGTCTTATCATCACTCAACGCTGACCTTCTCATTGCGGTGACTGCCTCTGGCTGAACCTCCGTGTCCCACTGCTGCTACTTTGCTCCAAACTTGCATGATGTACACAAGCAGATTGACTAAAAATCTACTACCCTAGCTATCCATTATCATGGTCGCAAGGAACAACGTGCTAATTAGCTCATGAACTGATTTTCTTATTCTTTAATTAGAATTTGCCTTGACTTTCAGCTTTCCTCTATGTGCAGTGATTGGCATTCGCGTCGCTTACCCGCGTCCTTCGCTGGGCAGCGTGCCACTGCATTAAGAGCCTTTTTAATTACCCACGAATCAAGATTAGCTCTTTTTTTTATCCTCTGTAACTCCCAGCGATCTATCAATCAGTGCCAAGTAGACCTTTAAGAATGTCCAAGGCCAGTGACATTATACAGGGTGTCCCGAAAGTCTCCATTCATAGGGGATATTAACACTTTTTAGCGAAATATCTTCAAAAATGTTTCAAAATAATATATGCAGTACTGTGCAAAAGTCTTGAGCTACCCTTTGTTTCTATATATTTTGCTACGTTTGTGTATTTTTAATGTAGCCTTGAAGCTAGCTCTCCAGGCTTTCTAAAGGACTTTTTTGGCTTATTTTAAGGCACATTTTTGTTGTGAGAAACAGGTACAGATGATGACAGATGATCAGGCCGGTATACTGGTATTAGTATACTGGTGATGCTGAATGCTGAGTGGTTGGAACAGACAAGAGGGGAAATGATGCTGCCGCTCAGTGAATTTTCAGATAGGACCATATAACACAATTTTTCATAATAATTAATGATTCTTATCTCCTTATACAAAAAAATATATATTTTTTTTAAATATGCATACACATTTATATTTTTTATCAGATAAAAAGAAACACAATTCTTTTGCTGAATACAATTTCATGCCTTTTTATGTAGTGTCCGTAACTTTTTTTTATTCAAATCTTTCAATGATCTTAATTTCTTTCTTTTTTTGGATTTTTCCCCCGATTTTCTCCCTAATTTAGTCGTGTCCAATTCCTCCCCGTCACTAGGGGGCTCCCACATTAAGGCTAGTACTACCACTCAGCCGGGAGGGTCGAAGATTATCACATGTTTCCTCCGAACCACGTGACGCCAGCCGACCGCATCTTTTCGAACTGCTCGCTCGTGCACCATTGGGGGCGGCGTAACACACTCGGAGGACGATGCTATCCGCTCCTTCTGCTGCGTGAGTTCACAGACGCCCCTGACTGGCTGTTGAGCTGTGATTAATGTGAGAGCACTAAGTACCTCTCATCCTTCCCCTCTGAGAGAACTCAGCCAATCAGCTCTCTCTAGACCTCCGGCTGCGAGAGCTTACAGCATCACCCGGGATTCGAACTAGCGATCTCCGGATGATAGGGCGAGCGCTTTACCACAGCGCCACTCGGAGGCCCGATCTTAATTTCTATTCAGATGAAACTTGGCCAATTTAGATTTCACATGAAAAGACATGAACCTGAAAAATTGTATTATTCTAATAAGCAAAATTTGACATGGTTACAGACACTACAGATTTTTTGCAGTTTTTACAGGTCATGTGCTTCTAAAAGCTTACACCAATTTTAGTATCAATACTCATAAAGAAATATGAATAATTTACATTGTGAATTATTATTGTTTAAAGTGAGACAGTATAACACTAACAAATGGCTATTTTTGGAGCACATATACGTATATAATCATCTCTCCAAAACGACTGAAGTTAGCAACTTGAAGATTGGTCACTTCAATGTTGCAGAAAACTGTACAATACGTATAACATTTAAAAAAAAAAGTAAAATCAGCACCAATACGCCATGCCCAGTCAGTTAGCAAGCTAAAGGTGCTAATTATTACTGACAAAAGAGCATAATACGCAAAAATCTATAAATCTGTACTGGCCTGAATTTGAGGCTAATGCACCTCAATATAGACAGAGAAAAAAAAATTGAGCAGAGCTATTTCGTATTTTCATCCAGTGCTTGATGGTAATCGTTTGTCAGCACTTTAACAAGAGATTTCAGGACTTGACAGCTTGACCTTGAGTGTAGTTATCACAGACAAACGCTGCCTTGATGCCTTGATGGCTCACACACTCAGAGGACGATCAAGAATGTGAGGAAAGGAGAGAGACAGATCCCAGATCCCAGTGACTTTGAGAGACATAAAGTGAGCAAACCCTATTATATTGTACAAGTATTTATAAATGCCCGCATCTCCATATTTACAGGCCAAAAAAAAAAAAAAAAAAAAAAGTTTCTATCTCAGAAAGGTCAAATTCTTAAGCTGCATCAGAAAAACAACTGGAATAACTGGAACTGGGATAAGAACCCTTCAACTCATTATTAAAACTTAGTATATAGTATAAATATAATAGGGATATAGTAAGGATAGTGGATAATAAGGCTATAATGCGAATAGTGAAAAAGGCTTGAATTAGATTTCAAGCCTTGGTGGGAAAAGGTCATGTGATCTGCTTTTTGAAGCAGTGTTATGATATGAGGTTGCGTCAGTCGGTCAGGTCTAGACTCTGCAGTGTTATGTGGCAAAAAATGAAGTCAGCTGACGACCTGAATGTACCGAATGACCAGGTTATCACATCTCTCCTTATTTTATGTTCTCTCCTTTTCTGCTCTCTCTCTCTCCCTCTCTTCTTTCCCTCTCTCTGTCGAGCTATACATGTTCGCTCCTGAGTTGCCAGTGATCCAGACCCCTCTGCCCTCTGGACCCGTCTAACCCGTCCTGGAGTCCTGCTTCTGGTTGGAGATCTCGTCGCATGGATGCCCCGTGTGGTCTGCCTGGATTCGTATGGTGGCTGGGGATGGTTTCCATTAAGACTGTCCTATCATCGATTGATGCTCTGGGGACCTGTGACTTCAGTTGTTCGATAGCTCAGGACTGGAATCTCCTACAGTCTACCTGAGCCTCCAGGAACAAACTGGACTCCTTTTAATTTTAATTTTAACACATCTCCTGTTACACTGAACTTCCAGTACACATTATTAAGTTGATCAATCCCTGCTATCCGTTATCACCCAGATGAGGATGGGTTCCCTGTTGAGTCTGGTTCCTCTCAAGGTTTCTTCCTATTACCATCCCAGGGAGTTTTTCCTTGCCACCGTCGCCCTCGGCTTGCTCATCAGGGACGATCTTATCATTT